>JAWZYT010002431.1:0-45000 GCA_034508575.1 Petrolisthes manimaculis | reverse complement strand
AGAAAAGGTGTGATACAAGAGAGTTCACACCAAAGGAAAACAAATACGAGAAAACGAGATAGAAGTTGTGGTTGGCATGGACACTACAGGTTCCTCCAAACCGTGTGAGGAAACCCATCCCTGGCAGAGGAGGGCTGGTCAGGGGGTAGGGGCTAACGGGGAGGGGGACATGGGAGGGGGACCTGCCTCAGGGCACCTCTTTGGACCCGTCCACTCCAACCGCATTCCTGTCTCTCTCTCTCTCTCTCTCTCTCTTTCTCTCTCTCTCTCTTTCTCTCTTGTTTATTACAGCTTGTTGCTTCCCTCGGAAAGTGAATCAATGATAATTTTAGAGTAAGGTAAGGATGACATTCATAAGGACAATTTTTCTCTCACTCTCTACATATATATATATATATATATATATATATATATATATATATATATACTGTAGTGACCGTTGTTAGTTTTCTGTTGGTGGCCATGATCTGTACTGCTTTATGTCCGGACCCAGCGGGTGAATCTGACCAATGTATTAGAGGTCGGAAGATGAGAGGGAAAGACCTGAATGAGAGGCCAACTCAAGTAACAGAAATCGGTACCTCAACGGTATGTCATCATTCATTTAGTATCTCAACGTCCGGGAGGCATAACTACTATACTGTACCTCTAACAGTGACTTGTAGAGGACTCTATTAATTATATGTATAGAATAAAATAATATTAATATTCCTGCTTGTGTATTGTTCTCTCCAAAGTATGATTATCAAATTTTCCTGTTACTTCCATCATCATTCAATTGAAAATTACATCTTAAACAATCTTGTACTTGGCTTGCGAAACATTGCGGTATTAAGAATCAATGGTATTTTCAGTTCATATTTATAACTTAGAACTTTTGTTTCATTTTACAATCTCTGTACATTAATTTCATATCCAACAGTAGCGAGGGTATGGGAGGACCTCTGTTCCCATAAATTTTAATACTGTACATCTACTTTCCCATTTAGCTCACCTATATAATGGTCATATTCATTACAAAGTTTTCAATTCATATGCAAGTCCAAACCATCTATCTGAATAACTGGCTATAATATTATCCCTAAGGATAATTAATTTCAAGCATATAACATATAAGTCAAAATGTCACATTGATAGGATTAAGAATGAAATCTCTCTACTATAAGGCAAGATCAGGTTCTAACAATATGGCTGCTGTATACCCCATGTTATTATACAGTATACTCATTTTTATATAATAGTATCATGTATATATTTACTATATAAATGTGATAACTAAACCCATACTGGTGGTACTCCAAGTAGATGTGTGTGTTTTCATCAAAACTACCATGTCAATGACATGCATGTATCTCCTTGGCACACCACAAGATAAACCATTGTGTATGGTTGAAATGTAGCTTACAGTACTACTTTCATCATTATGGTATACAGTTCTTATGCCACTGTCAGAGATGAAAAGAAAGACAAGTACTGTAGTGAAGAAACAATGACTGGGCAAGTGACTAGAATGTTTTGCCTGATACACAGGATCAACATTGAGTGATATCATCTCAGTGAGCCATAACAAACCAATAGACAGAGAAAATAATTTAATATACAGTACATTACAAACCGATAAAATTATGTGAAGAGAGTACATCTCACTCGAGGACTGAACCCACACTCGAGAAAATGAGGTGGCTATTGTACTATGGTCAATTTCCAGGCCCCATATTCTGATTCCTGGTTCAATCTCTGAGTGTGGTATATGACCTAGTGTACTGGACTTGTAATGTAATGGTAGGAAGATCCATTTGAGTGTCAGACACTAACTATAAGGCCACCGAACGTCATAAAACACTCTCGCTGGTACCATAACAGCTGCAGTATATGGGTATTACCATCAGAAGAGGCTGGATGGAGCCATTGCGGATGCCTGTCCGGGATGCAACATAGTACCCCATTCTATTAAACACATTATTGAAGACTGCAACGCACACACACACACTCACCAACAACATAATATACACTCTCTGAGGGCACTGTGGGAAAGCCCAGTTCAGGCCATGGCCTTCCTCAGGAGCTTGGGGCTGCTCGGCCAGACAGCTCGAGGAACTTCAACAACAACAACCCTCACTTCTCTCCCTCTATGGCTGGGTACAAATTCAGAAGTCATGACATGTGTGTGTGTGTGTGAGTAGCAGTTGACCTGGGCCACGGTGACGGGCTTGATGAAGCCTATGTCGAGTGTCAGAAAAAAAAAAAAAAATCTAGATGATTTGTTGAATCAGAATCTGAAGAGCTATCTCTTCTAATACTTTTTACTTTCACATCCCCATTGGTAATGCTAAGTGTTTGCCTCTATTGCTGTAAAATACTCCCTTCTCACCATTTAAACAAAAACAAAAGATTATTATAATGTTAACCTTTTGCCAAGCAGCAAATACTATATGGTATGAAGCCACTATAGCACATGAGACTTTCCTTAAATATAAAGTAAATCTGCATATAACATAACTTTATACTCTAAAACCAAATCTCTATGCATCAGAGAAAAAGCAGTGCATGAATGACAGGTCATGAAGGACACAAGTGTGATCCTGTAAGTGAAATGGAGACCAAGAAACAGTCTAATCCTACTAACACTGTCATATGCATCATAAGACATGAAAATAGAATAGGGGGTAACAATAAAAATTGGTGGGGTGGAAATAAACTACATGAAAGGAGTAGCCTATGTAGAAGAGGACAGATGGATTGCTTTGAGTATGATATAAGACCTCCTGGAACACTGTAAGATGAGGGAGAAGGTGATAGGGAGGAGGGACAGAAACCATAAAGGAGACAGAAGGAAGGAAAGGCCAGTTGAAGAACTGAAAATATAGGCTTCGGAATAAAACATCAGACCTATGAAGAAACAGATAAATTGACAAGGAATCCCCCCCATCAGTGATTACAGTCCAAATATTCACTTACATAGAGTATACGAGATAATCATGATCATTGACATCTGCTATCCAGCCTGTGCCATTTCTAGTGGAATTTTCAAGGCCCCAAGTTCTATGGTCCCCTCTCATTTCATCCATCCTGTACACTAATCACAAATTATGATGACCAGAGAAAAAAGACAAAAATAACTATAAATACAAAGTATATTTAATATACATAAAATAATTAAATACACATACAATATAACCCACACACAAACATACTACAGGTATTAGTGTTGCTATGATTCCTCCTTCCCTGATGGTAGCTCCCCTAAAGAAAAGTTATTATCTACTCTGCCATATTTAGGACCCATTATACAGTCCCAGTCCACAGCAATGGGGTCCAAAGTCTAAGCATAAAAAGTTGGCTCACTTTGGGTTGAAATCTCGTCCATTCTGTGCATGACGTCACTCTGTCCATAACTATTATTAGTATGATGTTATACTGTATATTAAAATAATTTAATAATAATATCAGTAATAAGTACTGCATAATAAATATTATTAATAATAATTATTGCCATCAATAGATGTTTTCTCAAAGTCCAATTATACCCGTTTTCTGTTGTGAGTACAATGTGACGTCATCAAAGCTGTGAGCAGGTTGACTTGGTATACTTAGACTTTGATGGGGTCATTTCACTCTCTCCACTTGTCACTACTATTGATAACCATCAAGTTAACTCCATGCCATGGTCAGTGGTGTAGCCAGAATATATTTATTTTGGGTATCTTTAATTGTGTTGTTGATTAAAGCTTGAAATAAATAAAATATGGCTTAGGTTTTACTCACAACCTGTTATTTGTTTTTCTTGAACACAAATGTACCATACATTTAAATATTCATATATACAATTCAGTACATTCATGCTTACAAACATTTTAACCCTTCTAAAGTACATTCATGAACTAGCCTCCTTATACTGTAAATAGTTATATTCTGGATAAAGAATATTGTATTCATTAAGAAGCATATTGACACTGTAATGCCTTGACTGTTCAATCATGTGTATATATTGCTGAATGGCCATCATAGTGAATCACTGTCCACAAATGTCTCATTTACTTCATGATCAACCTGGATGGAGTGGACATTATGGTTCATGATTATTTTTAGTACTTTCTGTTTATAAAAATACCAGTGGACAGGATTTATTAAGTGCAACTTCTCGATATATATTTTCCATTTTTTCGAAGCTGTATTTCTGTATGCAGTACATGTTCAAATTTCCTTAAAGAGGAAATTCGGTGTTGGTAAATTTGGAGCAACTGAATCCTCCAAACTATTCAAAGCAACAGAACACCATTATTTTTGTTCATCTGGTCCTGTTTCCTGGCATACTTTGGAGGAATCAAGGCACTCCAATGTAACAAAAGCGAATTACCACCTTAAGAAGGAACACTACAAGTACAATATTATTTATGTTTTCTTTTCTCACATGCCATGGCTATATATTTATCCATATTTTAATATCGATGCCACTGTATTGTACTCTTAACATTTTTTCTCTTCATTTACCTGATGTATTTCCTCATGCCAACCACAGGAAGCATTTCAGTTGGTGTTGTAGTTTATTGATTAATCAGACTGTGACTCCTTTTGTTTGTTTGATGACTCATTGGACTGTGACTTGTGCTGTATGTCTAATGATGCTATGGGGTGTATAAACTCATCTGACTGTGACCCCAAGTGCTGTGGTGGTCTCCTGTTCAATTCTGCTATGGACTCTGTTTACCTCCTCCTGTGTAAGGATGCGGTCCATGTGGCGGTAGACAATGCGGTAGCAGTGGGAGGTGCGGCCGGTGTGAGGGTGAGTAAACTGGTCCACCAAGTATACCTGTTACAACACATAAACACCAATCACTAACATCATTTATGTCCTACAATACAGATTGACATTAATTTATTAAGGTTACTTACTGTTATTCTCTTTAAATAATCTTCATAAACTATAACACCCAAACTATCTACTAGTGCTAACATCAATAATTTTAACATCCTTCAAGACTACAGTGAGCTGTTTAATAACTTGCCAATAATGCACTGGTTCCCTTCAAATTAGTATCATACTCTGAATACATATTTCTGAATCAAGTGTTTATAAAGCACAGATAATTACTAAACCATCTTGGCTAAATGTATTCCACAATATATCATGACTTCATTCAAGTTACTAATCATTTTCACCCAGTTTTAATGACTCCACACTACTGTAGCTGCCTCACCTGCTCAACCAGATTTCCACCGATACTTCTGACAATGTCGTAAAAGTCAGCTGCCTCATATGAAGAGTCAGATGGTAACCAGAAGCTGATGTCATTGATACATGGGGTGTGCTTACTCACCACCTACAACAGCAAACCAGTAACATACAACAGTATTACTTTTTTGTCTTGTAAATTTCACCATTTAGAAGAAAAAAATATATACATATATGAAATATGCTAATGTTTTATACAGTCCACTCAAGCTGATCATCATACATATTGAAGAAATGGTGTATACATGTATACATTATATCTGAATTGGTGAGTTAAGAATGGGTAAGCAAGGTAATTTCAATAAAGAAAAGAGGCGTATACCATGGGTGAGTTTCTGAGGCTTTGACAGCATACTGTATAGTACACAGAACCATTCATATGCAGTGTGACGTACGTACATCATCATACACACTTTTTGGTCTCTCTATAAGCTGGCTTAATATTAGTACAGTATTTTGTACAAAAAAAATTCAAACAATTTCATGCATTTTGGAGAGGATATTTTCCCCTTACTTAGAGCTGTACCATATCCAAATTGATATAACATGGAAAGACAATGTGGCTCAAGCAATATGGAATATTAATTTCAATGGTTTCAAGAGGGTAAAGGAACTAATAATTACAGGAAGGTTTTAAGCAAGGAAACTAATAACTGTAAGAGACAGAAAAAGCCACACCTTAAAATTAACATTGGTGGCAGGATCATCGAAGACAAATTGTGAGAGGAAGCCGGGATCAGTAGACCAGAAGACTCGGATGTCAGGAATCTGGTAAAGCTTCATGGCCCAGCGCTCCAGTCCCAAACCAAATGCCCAGCCTACTCTCTCCTCCACATCCGCTGTTGACCACAACAAACAAAATTCTGTATTTTTATACATGTATAGCACTTAGTCGGAGAACAATTATTGCAAACATTTGTACTCATGTTTGAGTCTTGGAGGTAGTTGGGAAGTTATACGTTCATGCCATGTTAACACTGATGCCTTCCCTTAAATGTCCTAGCTTATATAGCCCAGCCTGTATGGGGTAATATGTGAGTGAACTAGTGAGAACCTGTAAAAGGAAATGCTGTACAGAATATGTGGGCATCCTGGATAGGCTTCTGGGATGGCTCCATCCATCTACTTGTGATAGCTCAGAAGGACTGGATGGTGCAAACATCATGCCTTGTCCTTTTATTTTATACCTTACCTTCAGGACTGTAGGCTGTGACTTTTGTGAGGCCCAGAAATTATTGATCTTGATCAGGTATTTAAATTTCTTTGCCTCACATTCCCCTCTGCATTATGTATAGATCCTGTGCTCCCCTATCCCTTAAAATGCTTACCAAACAGTATACTATGAATCTAAAATTACTTATGGTATGGGTGGGGTGGTGGCGAGTAATGCGAGCTGTATCAGTTGGGGGTTCAGGTTCCAAAATTTTGGAAAAATGCCCATTATGGAGCATCATCAGATTATTTACCAAAACCCAGCTTCTGGCGCCCTCCAGTTAAAGAACCATTGCTCTAGAATCATCTAGATGAAACAGAGGAGCTTTATGGTGTTGGTTGCTTCTCTTCTGCCCCCTTAGAAGACAACACCTTATTTATACATGTTATTATCCTGAGAGTGCAGCTATATTCTCACTCATAGCATCTTGTAATATGGTCGAGAGTTGATAATATAGGTGGTATTTTCTTGACAAGTTGGTGTAGCCCTACTCCCTAGGCCTGATATAGTACTCCATATGTAGGAGATATAGAAAACAAATCTCCCATAGTAGGACTGTCTACCACTGATACCTGGTTAAGGACTGCCTGAAGAAGTTTTCAACCAGCAAACTTCCTTTGTGACATATAACATGAATTGGTAAATGTGGAAGCAAAATATCTAACATATCAGCAATTATTTAAACCTTAAAACAAACATATTCATGATTTAAATGGTTTTCACACTTCTGTGTGATTATCATTTTAAATAAATTATTGACTTCTCATTCATTTAAACTATGCCAACAACAGACTTCTGAGAATAGGTCGTTTTGTGAAGGAATTTGAAGGGAGTAGGAGATTCCTTTTTGCAAATACTGTATTACAAGCCACCTAAACCTATATTTTAACTTCATAGCATTGGGTAGAGTAATAAAACTTCAAAGTTGAGAAATCATAATGTAAGTACAAGTTGTAGGTGAAGACAACTCTGCTCAGGATTGTACAGTATTACTGTACTGTTATAGTGTCAAGATACTCAATTAATTTCCTTCCCTTTCATTCCCAGGCCATGGTTGTTGGTTACATATCTGTTTCCTATTTATAGAAGTAGTACTGTATCAGGTCTACCTAAGCTATACAATACTGTACACAGTACACACACATTTCAGTAAAATAATCACCTATACATGTTGAAAGTATATTTATCACCTCAACAATACTTGCCTTCACATCACAACAATTTCTACAAAACTCTACAAAATCTTTGGTAACTGAGCATACTACTGTAATTCCATCACCCAATCTACTGAGGCAATAGAAGGTGTGCCACCTCTGTGATGGGGTAGTAGTACCTGTAGTCAATAACCTAAACATTTTATCACTGTTATCATAGCCAATCCCATGCCAGGGTAACGCCTGATAAAAAGTGAAGCTTCAACCATATGGAGGGAAAAGTAACAATATAACATGCAATGTACTATCATTTACATTCACTCTTGAAACTTATCTACTACCTTCTGCAGCTCTCTTTCACTCTCTGCCAGCTACACAGCATCATCCACAAATTAATGAAAAACTTCCCAGTCACCTATATATAGGGTTCAAAACAATGTAGTTATGGACTATGTAGACCCAATCAGGTACTTTAATTCACTTGTCCATGACCAGTGACAGATAATCATGGAGGGAGAAATGGAATTGTAATTAAACAAATATCATTACTGGGTAAGGATGTAGCTGCTGAGTAGTTATGCCTCAAATTTCAATTACCTAAAACAATATGAAAGGAAGAAGATACGGTACACAGAGGAAGGCAAGAGATAATGATAAAAAATAACTGATTGATGGAGATAGAGACACAGGCCAGAGAGAGAAAGAAAATAATATGAGATGGAGGTAAGATTTTACAAACCATTCAGAAGGACCTGGTGCTGTATGATGCCACAACCCAACATCTCTATCCATTGGTCATTAAGCTTCACCTCCAGCTCCCAGGATGGATGTGTGAAGGGAAAGTAGGCATCCACCCATCTCATCTCTACATCTGTTTGGTAACAAAGTAGTTAACTTTTAGACGATATATCATACAAGAATACCTGATGTTCAATGGAAATACATGAATTCACACACACAAACTTAATCATTTGGTGTTATTTGAAGCATTTATATGACATAAGCAGTTGCCTACAGGTAATTTAAAACGTTTTTTTACTTACAAACTCTGAAGAGAAACACTACCAAAGTGGTAGTCACAGACAATATATTAACATCATCAGATGATTGAGAATTACTTGGAAAGATATATTATTGTCATCATCATCTATAACCCATTTCCCTTTTTTGAGAAAAAATAAAGTGGAGAGAAAGACAGCATAGCCAGGGAAATAGCGCATACTCACATTCACTCCCTCTGTCAAGCCCATGATATCTACAGTAAGCTTCACACCACAAAGTTCTTGCATCCACCAAATAAGTACTTGTATTTAGTTTCAGTGAAAAGAGCCAATTCCATGAACTGTTAGGTTAACACCAAGTTGCCAGCCCAAACTGATTCACAAGAAATGCAACTCTAAACAAATCACTTCCACTTCTTCCTATTCTACACATGTCCCTTTGCTTCACCTTTTCCTAGTCCATGCTTTCCTACACAATCACTCGCCATCTTCATAGTCTTCCATATCTTCTTTAACCCATATATTCCCTCTAACATTACCCTTTTCACTACTATAGTTTCATTCATTCTTTCTACATGCCCATACCACCACAGAATAATTCCTTCTAATCTTTAATCAAGCAATATATTAACACCACTCCTTTTACAGGATATCAGAATTTATGACACTGTCAATCCTTCAGACTGTACACACTTCTTACCATATCAATCTTTACTGCTCTTACTTTTGATTTCTCATAAGCATGCCATGCCAAATTTTTACAACCATTTGATATTGTTCATATTAACACTCCCTCAAGCATCCTCTTGTAGCCTCTGTGTTAACCCTTAAAAAATATATAATACCCTTATTAGTGCCAGTCAACAATGACTTATAGGATAATTTATAATACCCCGTCTCTCCAAATAGGTTACTAAAAGCACAACAGAATATAGCTTACATAAATCATAATAAATTAGTTCAGTACATTACAAGACAGGTTAGAGCACCTCTGCCAAAAAGTGTTGTTGCTAGGCCTTGTAAACAGTCCTTGAGGTCTGCCTTGAGGATATTAATGACATGAGGATGATGGGTGGGTGGTCCTTCTGGTGTAAATAACTCATACTCCTTCATGTCCTGCTGCTTCCCATATACCTGTACATATTAACATACTATTACAATACATTTAATAAATGCAATAGTTTCTTTGTATTGAAACTTCATTATTACTAAACATCTCTTTATGAAATTTGGCATGGAGGTCCTAAGTGCATCCCAGAAAAATGCAAGAATAAAAGATTCGTGAATCTAAGCTACCAATGGGGTACCAGCCAATTAGGCCAGATGGCTAGTATTTTACATAATAATTTCATGTTCATTCTTCTCCACATTTTACATCATGAGTATATTCTTATCAGTACTCTTACTCATTTTTATAAGTCCAACTCCTTTTTAATTAATACATGTATCCAATATTATTAAGGAGCTCCAATATACATTACCGTACTCACTTCCACATTTGTTCAATTTTACAATACAATACTGCACCATATTTGTATGTTTCACATATATACTGTATTCCGGATAACATCCTCACCATAATTATATTTTATTATTTTTAACTCTATACAGTAAAATTATTTTCTCACAGACCAAACTTATGATTCAGGGCTTATAAAGAACATTTGCAATAATTGTCCAACAAAATAACACAATTGGTGAAGAATTTTACATTCACCTTCTATGCCAAGAATATGAAGATTTAACCTCTATTCACTAACGATGCATGAATACTGTATAAGCTGAGGATAATACACAAACAAATTATGTATATATATATATATATATTTCTTAATATGATAAGCTAAACAGAGTAGAAGGACAAGCTAGAGACAATAACATCCATTACAACAGAGTGCATAACATGAGGCAACTTACTTACATCACTTTTTGTTAAGAGTCTGACTCCCTCTACCTGGTGAAATACTGGGTAGTGTGAAGAGTCAATCTCATCCCGACGGTACACATCACCAATCACCAAAAAGTTGTCTAACCCCATCCTCATCAACTCACACTGCAAGCAAAAGGAGGTCAAATTAAAGTCCAATATTGCATATCATTTTGCATTCACTCACTCTTTTCAACTCAACTGATACACTACAGTTGTTGTTGATGTTCTCCCGGGGCAGAATGGCCTCCTGCCCCACAGACCCCCAGTACACTCTGGTAGTAGTGAAAAAAACAAATTATTATAAAGGAGGGGATGGTCCTATATGCCTGGGCTACTGAAGCACATCTCAGGAAGATGAGACCAGAGCACTGGACCAGGGAGTCTGGGGGACTCCGACCACCAGGGAGATTAGGGGGGGAGGGTCTTTGATTTGGGCTCAAGTCCACATTACCACAAGAGCTACAAGTGGGACCACACCTTCCATGAGACCAGCCCTGAAGGGACCATAAGGGGGAGGGAGTTTACACTGTTGCATGCAAAGAGATAATGCACCCTTGTGTGTTGGTGGTCCACACAGCAGTGGAAAAAAAATAATAAATATATATGGATGGTTGTATGAGAGAGATGAAAGCCAAAGTGAATGGTCTGGGGGTGAAGTTGAGGCTGAATGAACCAAATTGGTCCTTGGTGGCAATCTTATTTGAGGATGACACTGTGTTGATGGCTGAGAGTGAAAGGGAGGTACAGAGTGGTGGACGAATTACAGTCTGTGTGTAAATGAAGGAAACTGAAGGTGAATGTGGGTAAAAGTAAAGTGATGGTGTTTGAGAAAGCAGAAACTGAAGTGATTGACTTTGTGACATCTTAAAGAGTAGGAGTACCAAATGGGACAAAGTGTGAGATAACTCTGAGGGTTGAGAGGATGGAGGAAGTGAAGGAGTTTAAGTACCTGGGTACAATTCTGTGTAAACATGGAAGTATGGAAGGAAAAATTAGGGAGAGAGCAATGAGGGGTAGACAGGTCATAGGATCACTGGGGAGGATAATTAAGGGTAGAAGTGTGAGTATGGAAGTGAAAAGGGGACTGAGAATTAGTATAATCCTGCCAACACCGACATATGTGTCGGAGACATGGACATGGAGTAGGGCTCATCAGTCAAGAATAGGTGCAGTGGAAATGAGTTACATGAAAGGTGCATGTGGACTTACTAGGTGGGATAGAGAAAGTAAATAAGAGTGTGTATGAGAGATTTGGTATGAGTGAGAAGGCAATTGGTATTGAGTGTGGAGTGATTGAGAGAGTGAAGCGTGATACATTGAGATGGTTTGGACATGTAGAGAGAATGCAAGGTGAGGAGTTTGTAAAGAAGGTGTATGGAAGTGAAGTTGTGGCACCTGGTGTGAGGCAGACCACCAGTTAGATGGCAGAACAGAGTGGAAGAGTATGTGAAGGAGAGAAACATGAGGGGCAGGGGAGGGCTTGACCAAGTAAGGAGGGAGTGTTGGAACAGGAAGAACTGGAGGCACTTCTGCCGTGGCCACTCCTTTGGGGGGAGTTCCCAGAGGAAACGAGGCATCAGAGCTATAGATAGATTGATAGAAAACAATATACCGGTATATATATATACCTGTACATATAAAGAGCCTTCGGTTGTAGTACACCTCATGTGAAATCTTAATCCATGTGGGAAGATCTTGCCAAATCCACTATAAAGTGACCAGATCCTACAACAATCTTTATTCTAACCCTGTGGGGGGTGGCTAGTATTCACAGAGAATAAAGTCAGCCCCCCCTGGGCAGATGACATACTGCAGTATTGTGAACCACTTCTTAATCATTCCCTGTATCAACACACAACTGATTTACTACAGCACTGGTCCCATCTTCCTGGGATGTGCTTCGGTAGCCCAGGCATATAGGGCCAGACCCTTCTTTATTTTAATTTGTTTTTCATTGTGACCAGAGTGTACCAGGGGTCTGTGGGGCAGGAGGCCATTCTGCCTTGGGAGAACATCAACAACTACAACACTACTAGGGCTAATACCAACTCTCATCTTGAGCTTGAAAATACCGTATCAACAATTTACAACACAAGTACAAAGGAAAACGAAGGAAAAGAGAGACAGCAAATGTGAGGAAATGGATTGGCTTGGGTCCAAATCCTTGAAGTAGTGTTTACATCTTTGCGGGCAATATTCACTACAAGATACTGTATAGTATGTGGGAACTGGTGCATTTTAAACATATCAAGCAGACTTGAACATGCTGATTTATGCAGAAATGTCAAATGCAGTCGTTACTTTATCATCAATGATTTGCATTTGCTTCTACAGATGGTGAAGGTCACCTACTCTACAACAAAAGATCATATAAATATCCTAAATAATACACAATAAAGCAATCTGCCTGTGAAATTTACAACTACAGTATATATAACCTGCATATGGTATAAATTTGTGTTTCTATTCATCACGTCAAGCTACACACCGAGCATACTGAAGACCCTTAAATGACTATTCAAGTTCTTTTGATGCTTGCTTTATACCGAGTGCCTACTTTACATCACACAATCTAATAACCTGGTGAGCGCTGGTGTGAGCCCTCAAGAGTTGTTCCTTGTTGACATAAAAGTTGTCAGATTTCTTTCTACTGACATGGTCCTTTGGGATCAGCAAGGAGTCAAAGTTTTGTTGAGTCGTGACCACTGGGTGAAGCTGAGAGTGGACTGAGAAGAGAGGGCTGCCTCGGGGGGTAAGGTACCGGCCATACATGTACTTGACAATGCGGTCAGAGATGTGACATAAGGGATGGTACTGCTGGAGATGGAGGTTCCTTCCCATGTGTGACAGAATATGTGGAGTGATGTTGGTCATATGGTCTGATGGGTACTGTCTCCCTCCCACAGTAACCTGAAACATAACCATTATTACAAAAACTATTCTAGTCCACAGCAAAATGTTGCAGTACCATTTGTACTTAAACATCCAATAAATTCCTGTCTGGGGGCAGTGGTAGCAGAGTGGATTGAAAGTCAGATTGCAGAATTCAAGGACACAGGATTGAGGCAATGCCAAAACATCTGGGTTTTCTGAAGTGATCTGATGATCTCCTCTATTCTTTAAATGTTTTGGCTATACCAACACATACCAAGAAAATACCCTCTAACCAACTCACAGCATAGATGATGCCAGATCATATTCCAAGGTGCTTTGAGTGACGGTGTAGCTGCACTCTCTGGACAGTGACAAATATAAATAAGGTGTCGTCATATAGTGGGACAGAAGAGAATCAACCAACACCAAAAAGCTTCATTGTTTCCATCTAGTGTGATACAAAAGAAGCACCCAACACCTCATAGCTTCACGCAATAATCTTGGGACCTCGCAAGAGTCACAGGCGAGTGAAAACCTACAGTCTCGAATTTGAGGTGTATATAGACCTAGAATGAGGTGGAGGGATGGGGTTGAGAGGTATATGAGTGAGAGTGGCATTGGGTGGGAGGAAGGACGCCAGTTAACGGGGAACAGGGGTTCATGGAGGCGATTCATTGGGGGCCACCCCTTCGGGGATTGAGGCGTTGGGCAATAGATAGATAGATATATACAGTATATATATATAGGGTTATTCAAAATTATAGTGACAAAATTACAGGGTGAAATCCTGACAAGATATTAAACATATTTCCATATGGATTTTTTCCAAAATTAATAGATTAATTACAGACATGAAAGCCAAATCCATAACCGTGGGCGAACGATCGAACGCTTTGAGCAGACGTTTGATTTAATATGATAGGCAGTAATGGGGAAGCACTGAACTGTCATGTCCTAGACAAAACTGGGTGAGGCAAGGTGAAATGTTAGGTATATACTGTATATATAATAAATATACATTTATTTCCATTAATTTAACAGTTTTTAATATGCAATATATTTTGTTGACAATATGACAGATGGAAACAACATCCTCATTGCCCACCATTCTTGCAATGGTGTAGTTAGCCTCATATGCCCTACAATACAGAGGGGGAGTGAGGGTTGGGGACCCTGCTCTCTAACAATGACCATACAAAAGGTTTATACTGCTATAGTATATACGTATCAGTACTGTATAAACCTTTTGAGGGGTCATTGTTAGAGAGCAGGGTCTCCAACCCTCAGAGTTGGACCCCTTGCTTGTGGAGTGTTCTACACTTGCACTAGAGCCTACCCACCCCTTGAAAAAAGGGAAATGGGAAACTGATGATGACGAAAACAATACTGTATTCTTGTAAACTCGACTCCATAAGGTATATTGCTTCTATCTATCTATTTATAGTTCCGATGCCTCGTTCCCACCCAAGGGGGTGGCCACGGCAGAAGCCTCCAGTTTTCCCTGTTCCCACACTTCCTCCTCACTTGCTCCTTTTCCCCTCCCCCCCTCACACTTCTCTCTTTCACATACTCATCCACTCTATTTTGCCATCTAACCGGAGGTGTGCCTCTCACACCAGGTGCCACAATTTCACTTCCATACACCTTCTATACAAATTCCTCACCATGCATTCTCTCTGTATGACAGTGTATTATGCTTCACTCTCTCAACCACTCCACACTCATACCACATCTCTCATACACACTCTCATTACTTTCTCCATCCCACCTAGAAACTCCACATACTCCTCTTAAGTAACTCATTTCCACTGCACCTATTCTAGACTGATGAGCCCTACTCCATGTCCATGTCTCCGACGCATATGTCAGTGTTGGCAGGATTATACTATTTCTCAGTACCTTTTTCACTTCCATACTCACTCTTCTACCTTTCATAATCCTCCCCAGTGATCCTATAACTTGTCTACCCCTCATTGCTCTCTCCCTGATTTCTCCTTCCAAACTTCCATGATTACACAGAACTGTTCCCAGATACTTGAATTCCCTCACCTCCTCCATCTTCTCACCCCCTAAAGTTATCTCGCATTCTGTCCCAGTTGGCACAGCCACTCTATAGGGTATAGCAAAGTTAAATTACTTCTGTTTTGGTCCTCTCAAATACCATCACCTTACTCTTACCAACATTCACTTTCAGTTTTTTTCGCTGAAACATGGACTGAAACTCATCCAGCACCCTCTGTAACTCCTTTTCATTCTTGGTCAGGTGTCTTGCTTAGTTAAAAGAAAATATAAAATTGCTAGCTATTGTTTTTTGGCCAATTATAATGTATGGAAGGCAATTATTACAATATGGCTATGATATACCTGATCTCCTGGGTGATAAGTAGACTTGACTGAAAAGTGTCTGGATGTGTGGCTGAGAGAAGGAATTAGTTTGGCCAAATGGAAGTTTCTTGTTACCACCACCATGATGAAGGTCCACTCTCACTCAGTTAACCCTGAAATGGGCAATACATTACATACATTAGATATAACCTTCATATCATTTCTTATTCTAATTAAAAGAAAATGAGGACCAAAGGCTGGGAGCCCACTAATCGTCCTCATCTATGAAAATACAGGAGTACGGTACTGTAGTAAAAAAATCCTGTCCAATTTCTTTCAAGATGACTAGACACACTGCATTTGAAGGACAATTCTAATTACACTGTAATTATAATATTTTTAATGTCGCATCTTAGCAAATTCACACATAAAAAACACGCACAAAACGAGAAATACCTGTACCGTACTTGTTGTTCATCCCAGTCAGCAAATTAAGGCTTTAAAACAGCATTAGACAGCTATTATATAACATTGTCAGTTAATATTAGGTACTGGTTCCAGCAGTTCGTTCCTTTCATATTGAGAACCGGAATCATTGGTTCCAGTATAATAATATCAATTCAAGATGGCCACCAAGTGTTTACATCCAGGCTCCATAGATAGGTTAGGTCCCAGTAGGTTACCGTAGTCCTGATTAGGTTAAGTCAGGTCAGATGAGGTTTACCTAATTCCATTTAATGTGTTTTCAGACAAATCTGTATGGTAGTTCAAATATGGCGAAAATAAGGTTTTCAGAGATTGAGTTGGGGTAGGGGGTGGGGGTGATATTTCACAAAACACTAATTTGCGACGGTTGTGAACAATAAATTTGTTCAAAACACACTATAAAACATTGCATTCTGTAAACCTTGAGTCAAAAACAAATTATGGACAAATGCTAGACTATTACCAAAACAGAAAACAGAAAGAGAATGTGTTTATTTACATACGGGTAGTCTGGTATTTATTGAAAGAATTGCCGTTTTACAGTAGTGTTGTCAGATTCGGCTAGATCCCAGTAATTTACCCTGGGCATTTCCTGTACTTTACCATGGTTATATACCAGTAGTTTGCCCAGGTTAGGTCAGATTAATATCCAAATTATGTTTGTAAAATGGGGCATATCTCAAAAACTAGAGAATCTCAAGAGATAAACACCATAGATGAAAGTGTGTTAGAATTGTCCAAAATAGTGGGTAATGATACTAAAATATACAATATAGTGAATGAACTACCGGTACTTATATACTAGTACCATTAAAAGTGGGTATTTATTGAGAGAACTACCTTTTTGTAGCAGTGTTGCCAGATCCGGCTAGGTCCCAGTAATTTGCCCCGGCCATTTCTGTACTATACCACGGTTATTTCCCGGTAGTGTGCCCAGGTTAGGTCCCGGTAGTGTGCCGTGGTCTAGGTTAGGTTTGGTAAGGTTAGGCCAATTTCATAATGCCCCATTTGAATATGCCCTATCGTGGAAATGAGACATTTGTGAAAGAAATGCCATATAAGAAAATAGGGTAAATATTGAATGAATTACCGTTATTGCGTACATTTTTTCTACCTTAATTACCCATTAATTTAGACCATTTTCTTCTATGGCATTTCCTTCACAAATGCTCCATTTCCAAATGGGGCATTTTGAAATTAACCTAACCTAACCTAGACTACCGGGGCCTAACATTAATAGACTACCGGGACCTAACCTGGACAAACAACCGGGAAATAATCGTGATAAAGTACAATAAATGACTGGGGCAAAATACTGGGACCCAGCCGGATCTGGCAACACTGCTGCAAAACGGTAATTCTTTCAATAAATACCGAAAATAGTCTTAGAATGGTCTAAATAAGTGGGTAATGAAGGTAGAAAAACCACCATAACTGTTAGACAATAACGATAATTCTTTCAATATTTACCAGTTTTTATTAAGGTCTTAACTTTAATTAACTAGACTACTAGAGATAATATTTGGCTGGATAATGGATATATTGTCCCCATGCAACAACAACAACAAAATACATACAAAATCACACAAAACCCATAATAATACAATACCGGATGCTGTAGCGTAAAGTTAAACGGCAGCCATTTCAGTTCAGATGTTATTGTTTACGTGTGGAACTTGTCGACTTTGCAACGGATCCCCATTAGTTCTTTATTTATTGTTTATTTTTTCTATATTATGGTGCTTGAGTTTTGTTGTCTTATTTTGTGGAACTTGTCTTTAAAAAGTCTTTATTGTGTATGTTTTCTATTATTACCAATAATGATGATTTTGTAGTGGCCTCTGGCCACAAAATATCTTTTATTGGGGTTAGGAGAACCAGCTCAGATCTACCCTCCCACCTCCCTATAGGAACTTTTTCTTTTCTTTACATATTTCTCATTTTAATGGAAAAGTATAGCGACCCTTGCCCCACATCTCACCCAAGCGGTCATTAGTGCCAATTTTTTACCATTACCATCACCGTAAATTTTTTACCATTACCATCACAGTAATTTTTTTACCATTACCATCACAGTAAAATTTTTACCATTACCATCACCGTAACATTTTTACCATTACCATCTTTTTTTTTTTACGGTGATGGTAATGGTAAAAATTTTACGGTGATGGTAATGGTAAAAATTTTACTGTGATGGTAATGGTAAAAAAATTACGGTGATGGTAATGGGACCCAGCCGGATCTGGCAACACTGCTGCAAAACGGTAATAATTCTTTCAATAAATACTGATAAATTATTATAGGTTGGCTCGGCGTTCACCGTTTGTATTTACGGCACCCTCTGACCTGACCCCCTACTCCCCCTCCCCCTCCTCCTCCACCGCTGCCACACCCTAGCCGTCCCACTCCCCTGTACTACCTCGCCAGTACAGTACCCCCTCCTCCGTTCCTTCCATTACCCCATCGTCCTTCCTCCTGTACCACACACCCCACCCACTCACCAGTAGGCCCCCCTACCTATATAATCAGTCACAACCAACACCTTCTCCTTCGTCACCCTTACACTTATCTGTTTCAGGTTGGAGTTCTGTATTTCATAAAGAGCATTTTAGTTAGCCCTATAACTTTTCAATCCTTCTCTTTTTTTCTACCGACCTTTCCATTCTTTTTCCAACCCTTACTATTCTCTTTCCAAGTATCCAAGAGGGAACTGGTAATGCATAATTCTGTTATGCTTGTATACTGTCATGGACAATAATATTCAAACACATTGGGAAGACTCCTGTAAATGTTTGACAGCTACCCTCTGATATTTAGCCATTAAACTCTCAATGAATAGGTTAAGTAATATCTTCTAATTTACTACAAGAAGCTACTCACTATTCACACACATGTTCTAGGTAGATATGTCCAGGTAAGATGAGTGTGGCAGCGTTGGATGGCGGTTGTCTTAATTAAAAGATACGAGGTGTAGTCAAGTGATAGGCTCCTCTGTAGTATCAGTATTTATTGAAGCCTATTCTCTGTACAACGAAATATACTGGGATACTAGCTGTTACTCCAGTGGAGGTTGGTAAGACAATGCTACAGTAGGCTACTCATATTATCTGGTAGGAGGCTTATATTCTTGGAAGTAAACAATTTCCTGTATGACCTTCTGTCCCAACTCCGTATCTCCACACAACTCACCAGTTTCTTCAAGACATAGAAGTTTGGTCCAACCCATTTTCTATGTGTACACTAGTTAGCTAGTGTTATAGCTACCAATTTAGCCTACTCATAGCAGCTTGACCTAACCCATTTCCCACGTGTAGTGTATTGTACAGTACATACAGGATTACATGTGATAAAGAGAATATGTTACATCTTTAAATTCACTACAAACAACTACTCACTATTCAAAACAATAATATCACATGAAAACATTAGTCAGCAATTTATTTGAGTCATCCATACGTGTATCAAACTTAATAATCACGACTATACCTCCTTGCCAAAATGGCCTAATAAACTAAATAAATAGACCTGCAGTATTTCTAAATTATTTTACAAATTCCCTTCTGTAAATGTAACAACAAAACCGGTTAAAAAATTGGTGTGACCCCTCTTGACCCTCACTATTATAGCTGACATCACCGTGGAGGGAAGCCAGGAAGAAGGAGAGGCCAATCTGAGTATAACAGTGTAATTATTTGATGGAGTTTATTGCAATATATGTTAAATAAATGACAGACAAATAGGACCAGTCTCATTTGTAGATTAAGTTAATTTTTTAGTGTCAATTTCGGACATATTTTTTGGTGCTGAATGACACATTGTTCTGTTCATGAACCAGCTACTAATTTTAGTTTGGTGGCTTGTTGTGGTGGAGGTGTGCAGAAGGTGGCACAGTTCACAAAAGCTTCCCCTCACAGATGCCGTAAAGTAACCTCGCCATAAGTGATATCTGAAATTTTGAAATACAGTAATGAGAAAACTGATTTATAGTGTATGAATTTTTATCAGCATTGTTGAAACAGAAACATATTACAAAAACAGCTGTCTCAGGTCAGCTTAGGCTATTCTTTGGAAGAGGTTGTTAATGTACTGTACTTAAATATTCATATACATATTAATTAGTTCATTACCATCAAGATATTAGAGAGAAAGTGAGGCCAATGGGTATGACTAAAATTAATCTCTTATAATGTAGTTGAGAATTGTATGACAATGTATCTATAAGTATTGGATATTGCACATACAGTTGTTTGTGTTTAATTAATGTATGTATCTTAAGCCATGACTGGATTAAAGAGTGAGGCAACGGTTGCACTAAATCACACATGTTACAGATGATTGTGTAATTTGCTGATACTGTATATTAAAATAGGTATAGGAAGGCTTTGAATCTTTAAAACCTCACTATTGTCATATAAGAGTTATCTTGTAACATTAAAAAAGGTATTGCGACAAATCTTGATAGAGCTTTAATCATAGTAATATCCACAACTATTTGTATGGACTATAAGCTTGTATAACAGAAGGAAATACACATATCCTTCTGTAATACATACTTATAATCTCTACAAACAACCATGGACATTAATATATTTAATGTTGTATCAATAGTTATCTTTTTTGGCAACTGTACAAGATACATATTATGTATTCTGTGTGGTAACACATATTTCTTTCTATAAACAAAGACTTTAAATGCTGATGAACAAAGTTTACTATTAGTGGTAGTAGTCATACCTTCCATATTCAACAGGGTCATTATGGAGTCGTGTGAGGAGGGCTGCCAGGTCACGTGGGTGGTAGTCAAGGGCATTAATGTAGGAATGTGGAGGCAGATATTTAGTGTAATCTGCACCTGTAGCATAGATAGTGTAGGTTAGTGATGGTAATCATAGTATACTGTAGGTAAAATCACTTATTTAAGAAGTGAAAATAAAACAGGTCAGATAAACACAGAGTAACGTGAATAATAAATTTCATAGTGAACTTCTATCCTCTAATTAGTGATAGTGGTATAATATTAAGCACCTGGATTTGAAATAAGAGTATCTGGGTTTGATTCCCAGGTGTAGTTCTCTGAAGGTCTTATTATTAAAATACTTTTTTCAAGCAAAATACTCTTCATCACTCAGTTTGTATTATTCTGCAATACAAATTGCGTGAAGAAAATCCTTTTCCTTAAAGAAAATTTAATAATACGACCCTTAGGAATACATAACAGGGAATTGCACATCAAAACATAGAATACAGTATTTGTATAAACAAAAATATAAAGTGTTTTCAGTCTCTTGAAATTCAATATACAATTAGTTCATTGTTGTATTCAAACCATGATAATAATATTAGTAATACATCACCTTGGTAAAGTTAAAGACCCTATGTAAAGTGATAGAATATTTAGACTTAAACGTCTCCCCAGTACTACACCTAACTTTTTCAATGTGATGATAGCATAAAATATTACTGTGGCTGTGACACAACTTGGTGCAGTGGAAAAGATTAATCTTATCAATTACTTCTATATTCTGTATAAAAGTATAATTATTATACCAAAGAATACATGGTCATTATAACTACCTCTTCCCTTATGGGTACAATGGTTACTCTCCAACCACCCTGACACTAACTTAATACTTGCCACCTTCCCAGTTACTGACTCACCATCACAACCCATCTTCCCTAAACACTCACTTACTATTATCCACACTGACTCATCATTACTAATAACCTTGAACACTGACTTACTATTATCCACACTGAATCGCCACCACTACCCATCTTCCCACAACTATTTATATCTCTCAACAGACTTACTATTACCCACACTGACATAACCACTATTTATATCCTTGAATACTGACTTACTATTACCCACACTGACATAACCACTATTTATATCCTTGAATACTGACTTACTATTACCCACACTGACTTACCACCACTAATTATATCCCTGAACACTGACCCATTATAACTCATCTCTTTAACATTTACTCAACACTCCATTATATGGCCACTGTCAACATTCAAGGAATTTATATGTGCAACAACTTGACAGAATTCTTGAGGAACAATACAACATAAGGTGGAGTCTGATGCCTTTGAAAAGAAGTAGCCTATAATTATGTAAAATGTCAGTATAGACTCCTCTTCCTCGTTGTAATTAACCACTGTCCACAATGTTAACCCACATTCCCTATATTTGACTCACCACTACTCACACTAACCTATCACTATATCCACATAGAGTTACTTCCAACCAATAGTCACACTAATCTATCCACATAGAGTTACTTTCACTATCCTAATCACAATGGCTACCTCTCTTGACAAACTCACCACCACTACCTACCTCCATACACCACAGGTACAAGGTTGTGCTGGAGAGGATTGTAGAGTTTTTCAGTGATGTAGTCCTCACACATACTGTTCTCCATAGACAGGTAGAAGGAGTAGTTGGTGCTTAGTACATGACGCCAGCAAAGGTCATTCAGTGGTCCTGCTGGCCGACACTTTTGTGTACCACATCGCCCATACCTGCAGGGGTAATGGTTACAACTTTCAACCTTTCCAGATTACATTACAATATGTTATCATTATCACTGTTTATAGTCACGTTATATTATCGGGAGGGCGTAGTCGAGGCTACAGCCAATCGACGCAAGCACGAGATACACCCTAGCCTAACCAAACCATGAATTATTGAAATCAGACTACCTAACTCGACCTACCCTAACCTAATTTAGACCAGGATTTCCTTGGGGCCTAACATTGGCATTCTTTGGACCTAAAATTGGCATCCTTCAGGCCTAACCTAACCTACAAATCTGTGTGAAAAAAAAATAGTTTGTGTAAAATTATATGTACACTATCAATGCCACTTCGAATGTCTGTGCTCTGGGAATTTTAAACCCACTTAACGAATGGAGAGTACTGCGTAATAGTAATAGTAGTAGTAGAGTACTGCGTAATCACCAGTTAGCTGAGCCACGGATGCGGCCAGCTGGCTCTTTGATATTTTCACATGGTCATATCATTATTGGCTAAAAATGAGTACGTGTGTTTGTGTGTTGGTGTCCTTTTAACACTTTACAGATAATACAATAGTGAAAATTTCCCTGCAAAAAGAAGACTTACGTTCCCACTGACATATACTTTTGCAGTTCCATTACATAGGCTTCCCTCCTGGACTGTGTTCGACAATGGCTAGACATCCAAGCCACTATCTTAGGTCTCTTGACGAAGGTAGACCAGGAAGGGCCCATCACGTCCTCTAATGTCCGTCCACCTTTCAGATCCTTCATGTAGTTTTTTAATGTCTTTTCATGATGTGACATTAAGTTGGGCCTCAATGGTCTGCAATTACCACACTCGTCTTTTAATACAACTTCATCCCTGACAAAATATTATAACTGGATATGAAATCTCCTCTAGGCATATTGTTTGTTGAAATCTGTATAGTATAGGATATAATAATTATGCCTGTAATTAAAATACCGTAACTTGAATATTGTACATAAATATTAACAGTAGAAATTTATCAGAGAAGAATGGAATTTGTAAACGATGGAATATCTCCTACCAAATTTTGCCCTACCAATTATACTGGCTTCTCTCTCTCATTCTCTTCTATTTCTTTTGTGTTTGTCTCTTTAATGTTTCCTTCTCCCTTATGATGCAAGGTCTATCTGTTGATGATAATTCTTCATTATTCCATTTTATAATCTAATATTTTATGTACTACCTACAGCAGAGATAAAATTTTGCTTATGACCCTGCTCTGTATTGAATACAGACATTCATATTCGTCTCTAGCATTCTCAAGAAAGATCAAGTATTACTATCTGAAAGTAGGATGGTGTTGAATTAAAAGTCTTTTATTGTTTTAAAATTTGTTTAAACCTAAAGTGAGACTCGTAGGATAGTTGGAGTTACCTCACCTACAGTAGCTATGGTCACAAATGTATGTGATGTGTATCATTATATACCTGTAATGTCGACTTAATTAAGTATTATATAGTGTCACCAAACCTTCTTACCTATCAGCACCCTGGCCACAACAGCTGCTTACTGTCTTATGTCATACATTATAAATTTATCCAGCCCTGCATTGTAAAAAATCATTACAGGCAGTGATTTGATCTCAGATGAAAATGATATACACTCGTGTAATTATTAAATCTAAATTAAAGATCTGCATTCGGGTGTGACTTACCTGGTAGTGTCTTTCAGAGAGAGAAATTTTCCGTAAAATGCCACCACATCTGATCCCGAGTGATGTGTCATAGTCCAATTGAGGAGATGATTCATGTGATGGTTATTTATTCCGGTCATCCTCGACTTCGTTATAGGAGAGAGCTGGGATTCCACGTTTACCCACACCCACCTCTGATACCAGGGTCGAGGTGGGTTGGGTGTTTTATTTGGTTTAAAACTGACAATTTGAGGAAAGCACAAGATATATATTAGACCCATTATTAATTTATAGATTGTAACTAACTACAAATGAGTACATACTATAGTAAGTGATTATAGTGCACATTAAAATAAATTTTGAGTCCTTCATGTCTATATAATATGCATATACGTGGGCTTTCTGACCTATAAGCCTCCCTTACACTTGCCACTTTTCAGTGGACGGTGGCTGCCAAGGATTCGTGGTGAGAAATGAAACTGTTGTGTTTCTATGGAAGTCCGCACGCGAAAATTCCCCCCCAGCCACTTTCGGATTATCGCTCATGTGGTAACACTGCTAAAGATGATATTTGGCAACACCTCGACCCTTGACGCCATCACTTGTGATTATACGTCCTAAGTTCCTAGTTGAGGTTTCCTGTCATGTTCGCGCCCCGGTTAATTAGGTCCCGGTAGTTTGCCCCGGTTAGTTCCCCCAAGTAGATTTCCTTGGTTAGGTCCCGGTAGTATCCCCTAGTTAGGTCCTGGTAGTTTGTTTTGGCTGAGTGTGAGAGGCAGCATTAATTAACTGGTGATGGTTGTCGGTGACGAGTCCGCTCTACTTCTCTCTCATCGTGAAGGTTTGCTGCCTCATTTCTTGGTGGTAGTGGTGGTTGTATATCAGAAGAAATGTCTATTGGTGGTAAGCCATTTCTCCTGAAGATATCTCGAAGGTAATCAGAGAGATGACCTATAGCCCTTCTGCAGCTAAAGTAACAGCAGTCTTGATGCAGATGGTGACGATGTCTGCCATGGCTGTGATGGTTGGGCTTCTGCCGTCCTCCTCCCACAGGAGTAGAGTGAGCCTAGGACCTGCCCACCATCAGGTCCGGCTATGTTGGTAACCTCCATTCCTTTCATCCTTAAGTGAATACCTCCTCTTCATCCCTCAGATCCTGCGGATGAAGTAATCACGCTCGTGGCAGATAACAAAGCTATAGCCCTTTAATTGGTTAGACCACTTCACCCGGCATGCCAACAAGACGATTGGCAGGGGAATTGAAGGTGTTGTTGACAAGGCCATGGCTGGTTATAGAAAACCCTTTCCGTGATTTATTGAAGATTTAGGGCTTTATGCCTATCGACTCATGGTGTTGGTCATTTAGGCCTACAGCCCAGTCTTGTTACAGCAATATATCTTCCCTGCAGCCTACAAGGTTGCTATCCTTGCTCTAACAGCCGGGTACCTACTTATTGCTAGGTGAACAGGGACATATTCGTCTGGGAAATTTTTCCAACAATTCCACTGACTTGGGAATTGAACCCGGGATCTCCCGCTTGCAAGGCGAGTGTGCTAACTATTACACCATCAGGCCTGTACAATATAGACTTCTACATGTTTTCAAAAGCTGTGCGAGGACACACATTAATTACCTCAGTGACATCCATGATGGAACTACCTGTGCTTGACACGAAAAAGTGGCCCGGCTGCCTATGTGTGGGTTGTTTATCGCATCCCACCACAAATCAGTGGCAACCACCAATTACTGAAGAGTGGCCCGTGTGTGGGAGACCTTGAAAAACAGGGCAAATATAAATTGTAGGTGTTGCAATTTTTAAAATATAAATTCATATTTACATTCAACAGCAAGGAAATTATCATATGCTTTGTGTACTCAACACAAAACGTTTCTTACCCATTAGCATTGAAAATGATGGAGTCAGCGGTATTGCTTAAGTTGCGGTTATAGGTGAAACGACATTGCCAGCTGGGGCATCCCTCCAACCTCAGCTCAGTGGCGTTAGTGGTTCCAAATCTGAAGAGAGATTGATTGTTTGATATTAGGCACCGTAACAGCGAAGTCATATAGCACCGAGAGAAGGTATTAGAGAGGTGAGACAGCAAGCAGGAAGGAAACAGAAAGAAAAGGGGGACAAATGAAGATTTGAATGGGAATGGCTGGGGCAGAAGGGGCGCCAAAACCCTTAAAGTATTGCCCACATCTCTACAGGCAATATTGGGATCTGAAGAGTGTTAGAAGATTAATTATGTTCTTGATTATTTTATTTGACCCACAGTACTCTGGTAATGTAAGACTATTAAACTAACTGTTTAAGTAATATAATTCATCCATACACATGTAACCCACATGCAAAGATGTGAGCAACACTATACTTTAAAGGTTTTGGCATCATTTCAGTCCCAAGCCATCGAAGCCAATCTTTTTCTCTCTTCCATCTTATCTATCTATCTATATATATAAAACAGTCCGTCTGTCTGTCTTTCCGTCTGTCTGTCTGTCTGTCTGTCTGTTTAGTCGCTATGCACAGCCGCATCGTTTTACCTAGAGTAATAATTTTTACATACTTTTTTTCCCTGAGACCTGAGGAGTGTCTTGGCCCCATAATTTTTTTTCTTCAATGATTAACCAATTAAAAACTACTTTTTTTCTTCCCCCCCCCCAGATGACAAATAGTGGTCAATTTTGTCATTTTTCAACTTTCATGTAGGCAAAAAAATTTCTTACAGAATGAAAGAGCTTGAATTTACACACCAGGAACTGAAAACGGGAGCCTTCTAGGTGTACGCAAAAGTGTATAACAAGAGCATCAAAGTTTTCAAAAAATAAATAAAATAGTATCTTCTGAAACAATCAAAGAAAACTGATAGAAAACCACATGCTCTCTCTCTCTCTCTTTCTCTCTCTCTCTCTCTCTCGACCATATCCTTTATCTCTTATACACCCGTAGTTTTAAACAATTTGAGGGCCCTTACTGGAGCTCTATGAATCCTCCAAAGTAAACCAGGCCACAGAACCCTTCAGTATATCTAATAGGGAATATGTTGCCTGGAGTAGTTTGGAAAATTCATAGAGCTCCAGTAAGGCGCCCTCAATTTTTTTTAAACTACGAGCGCCAGTCTCTATATATCTAAAACAAGACAGACAACTTTTAGAGTAGTTTGTTCTCCATGTCATATTTTATGCTTTCCCGTCTCGTCTTCAATTTATTAAATAAATGCCACTTGTTCATCAAACTGTGCCGTTAGGCCTCGTCCACTCGGAAAGACACTTCGCTATACACACGGAGAAAAGCTTATTTTATATATTTTCATTGGACCACCTTGCACAATACATATCACTGCAGATTGACTCCACTGCATCTGGTTGTTCTCAAGCATGATGGCTGATAATGACTACGAATAAGCAATTTGAAATCAAAGTTCTTCCTATGCTGTGACTGTGGCATGTAATACAATGCTGTTTATTAAATTAATACACTCGTGATACGTAAATCCTGATCAGAGACGAACTGCAAGCACCACACACACATGCCCTGCATTCTAACTCAACCTCTATACATATACTGGGTGGGTAAATGACCAATACAAGGCGATTCGAAGCTTTCTGCTGCTCACACTTTGTAGTTTTGTCACTATAATTTTGAAAAAACCTGTAAATAAGCCTGTGAAATATAGATACAGTATATATAGAATTATAGATTAATATAAGAACGCGTATCTAAAGGATGTGTATGGGTGGAATTTTATCACTATAAAGTAGATCAAATAGACTAACCTCCCGGACCAATCAGAACCGAACCATGTGGACCAAAAGAGAATGGTTTTCCAGGTTTCAGTGCCATCCTCCTCGACCTCTTCTGGACTCTGGGCAATAGCTTTTATTGGCGAAGGTTTGCTATGGGCCACGGAGTTTGTCTTGACTTTGGCCTTGTTTTGATCTGCGGGATTAATCATAGCTTTGGTTTTATCGAATGCTACAGCAGCCTGTCGTACCACATCGTCAGATTTTCCGCTCGTAATGACATCGACTTGCTGGCCTTGTGAATTAGCAAACTGTTGTTGGATTTCCTCCACCAAGGATTTAAGGACGTTTCTCGTTCCCGGATCGAACTTGATGGTGGTGAGGGAAGGCCCCATGTTGTAGATGGTGAACAAGACGATGGTCATGATGACACACAGAGTAATAAAATGGCGATAATTAGGTAGGCGTGGGCATTTGTTAAACATGACAGCTTGTGGTTAGTTGTTGAAAGTGATGGAGGTGAGTAGTGGTTGTGGTTGTCGTTGGTGATATGGATGTGACGTGGTGGCAATGGCGGTGGTGGTTGTGGTCAAGAAAGAGATAACAATGGAAAGGGAGGGGTTGAATATTTCCTGTTGAAACTTATATATTTAGGTTGTATCTTAATATTGTCTTCCGTTTTTCAAAGTCGGAATTATTCAATTCCAAGGCTTAGACTTCTATAACTTCCGTGAGTTTGCCTTGATTGCTTACGTTATAATATATCCATATGGGGTTGTCACTCGAGGAAATGAGATTTTGTTCGTTATATACAATACTGAAATATACAACATCTGTGTGTTGAAGTAAAGAAGTTGTACTACCACCACACTTTACACTACAGTATTTCTTGTCGCACGTGTACACTGTTAAAGTCCAACATGTGATATATGAAGGAACGTTTTATATACAGAAGACTACCATGAACGTCAGATGATGATATTATAACGTAACGGTGAATATTCCTTCATACAAGTGTCGAGAGTGAAAATAGTATACAGTACATGTTTGTCCTCCAGCTGCCTTGGATATTGTGAGCGGGGCCGGTCACCGGTACAGCCGCGCACCGATGACGTTGTATCCTTACTTTTAGAGGATGAAAGGTTACCAGTTAGCTATTAAAACTAAACTGACTGAAAGTGAAATAGTTTTCCCTGAGTGATTGGAGCCATTGATGGTACTCATATGCCTATCAAGGCTCCAAATATAAATCCACAAGTAAATATTAATAGGAAAGGCTATCACTCCCTGAATGTGCAGTGTGTTTGCACCAGTGAGAAAATAATTTTGCATTATAGTATGAGATCCCCTGGCAGTACCTACGACTCCTTCATCTGGAATAACAGTCGTCTTCAGGCTCGATATTGTAGATAATTTCTTTACATGAAATAAACTTGGTAAATTTAAATAAATACATTGTTGTTAATTACTGCATCTCCTACTTATCCCAATGACACTCAAAACTACATTTTACCAGTAATAAATAATACTAATATTTTTTCTAAAATATAGGTAGAAATTTCCTTTTGCACACTTATAATAATAATAATAATAATAATAATAATAATAATAATAATAATGGCAATAGAATGTAATATTACTCCTTGCATAACCAAATGTAACCACATGTATCTCACTAAATCAGGTTAGCTTTTGTTTGTATTACTTATTTGATTATCAGTGATTTTCATGCCTTTTTTTTTACATTGATGATGATTGATGATTGATTGATTGACGCTCGCCCCTCCACCCGCCCCCAATCAGATGTCACACCAGGTAGTTTAGATGTATGTATGGTGAGTGACACATATTATCCCGGAATTGCTTTTTTTGAGATTTTTGGGTGATTTTTTGAAAGTTTGGAAAGGTTGCAATTTTTAAGATACAACAATTGATATTGGGGGATATGTACAGTATATGGAGGGAGGAGGGGAGGGGCATAATGTTGATAATAAGAACATGAAGGAAAACCCTTCAAAAGCTCCGGCTCTTAATGATTCAAGTGAAATGAGTGAGTGAGTGAGTGAGTGAGTGAGTCAGTTGAAGCAATTTAGAAGTTGTCGCCCCAAGAAGAAGAACAACAAGAACAAGAACAATAATTACGATAAGACCTTGAGCTCTCGGCTGAGGCCGGAGCTAAAAATGAGAATTGAATATTGGTTGGTTACATTTGAAGAATCTATATGGCATAGATTATATTTTGACAAACCTTGGTGGAATATAGCAATTTCAATTTATTTAGCGTGTTAACAACTGCATGGACGATAATATTATACTATACAGCTGTGTTCTTCCTGTCAGATGAGTGAAGGCTGTAACATACATAATGTATGAGTGAAGGCTGTCACATACATAATGTATGAGTGAAGGCTGTCACATACATAATGTATACTAAAATGTGACACTTGTAACTGTCAGTCTCTTCTTCCATCTGTTTGCCATTGCAAGTCTAAACATTTTAATAAATTAACTAAGGGTCTAACAATTGATGCCAAAGGGTAAGTTGTATGAATTAAGAAAGTCTATATTGGATGTGTGGCACTAACACACCAATAGACAGTTAACTATGGGATGTATTCATATATAGGACTAGTAGACATGGCGTACCAGACCAGTTAGAAATTAATTAAACCGACTATTCGCGATCTTTTACTCGGTGGAATATCCAACGTTCATATTTATCTCAATATATAAATGTACGTCCACACTATAGCAGCATGTTGTCTATAGACACGTAATAACACTACGTAAAATATACCAATCGATATTTGGATACATATAAACAATAATTGTGTTGCAGAAAATATCTCAAACACAGCTGTTTATATGTGTTGAAATGTTGATTGGTGTGTTTTACGCAGTTTATCCGTGTTGGGCGGACATCTCAACAATGCTTGAAACCACCGACTATGCTGGACGGACGAGTCCTAAAAGATCAACGGTCAGCTGGGCGTATGAGTTTCTTGTATAGGGTTTGGTGAGCCTTGGGTGTGAAGGAAATGTCCCCCAAAATTTCCCATTGGGACACCACCGGCTAAGCTCTATTTGGGCGTATGAGTGTCCCTCTTATATAGGGCTCCGAGTAGTCCTTAAGGCGGATGAGCAGCTTTGTTCTGCCAACGGCATCTCTGAAGTGGATCTCTGAGTTGGTGCCATAGTCATGTACCTGACATTCCGCAACTCATCCATTTCCATTGGATTGGAGGGTACAATCCAATTAATTTCACTATCATCTTTTTACTCCTGTTTTTTTTTTTTTTTTTTTTTTTTTTTGTTCAATCTTTTTGTCTCATAATCCCACGCTGTGCAGACGGGGCATTGGGATGTATGGTGGTTGTGAGTTTATATGCCATCATTACTGTCGGGTCCTCCTCACTTTGGCGATTTGGAGGGACGCCATAGTAATTGCCTTACCTGGTGATGCGGCTCCTCCAGGTGGACCGTATAGCTTCCGCACATTGTAATTACAAGTTTATGGGTTTTTTATATTTCTTATTCTACTTTTCACTGGTTTTGCGTTTTCCTGATATAGAGACCAACCCTGGTCCTAGACTACTTTCCCGATCGTATCGAGTTCTCTGTGCCAACATCAGAGGATTAGCTAGGAATCTTGCCGATTTGACATTAGCTTCCTCAAAATATGATATTTTGTGTTGTTCAGAAACTTTAGTTTCTCACAGGCGTCATATGTCGGAATTGACTGTACCTGGTTTTGGTAGGCCTGTCATGCTTCTTCGTGGTGATTTGCCTCGTTCTCGTGGACTGGTGGTGTATGTTAGATCTGGTTTTGGTGCAGCTAGACAGAAGAGATTTGAGTGTCAGTGTTGCGAAATGCAAATCATTAGAGTATGTGGTGAGAGAAATAATTTTTACCTTTTCAATCTATACCGCAATCCTGATATTGACGACCATATCTTTGACTGTTGCCTGACTTCAATGGCAGCAATTCAGTCGGCTGATACACGTGCATTGTGTGTATATATGGGTGACTTAAATGTTCACCATGCTGAATGGTTGGGATCTGCCATTACCACTCGCCATGGAATTGCTGCCCTTGACTTTTGCTCTGTGTCCAATTGTGAGCAACTGGTTATTGGTCCTACACATGTAGCTGGTGGCACCCTGGATTTAGTACTCACTGATGCTCCAGAGATTGTGCAAACAACTGTTACTGCTCCTATTGGGAGCTCTGATCACTCATCCCTAACCATCAAAATTAATCTTTCGCAGCCTGTACCTAATTTTTGTATCAGGAAGGAGATCTACTTAAAATATCGTATTAATTGGGATGCAGTTGATCATGCGCTCAAAGCACTTCCTTGGCATTCCATATTTCGTGAGAATAACCCTATCTATTATCTTAATGAACACTTAACGAGTGTTATTACGCGCTTTGTTCCAACCAAGGTAATTAGAATCCGAAATAATGATAAAGCATGGTTTAATGATGAATGTAGAAGAGCTTTTGATTTGAAACAGGGCGCTTATAGAAGATGGACGAGGGAACGTAATCAGGCTAATTATAATGAGTTTACTCAATATCAGAGGGATGCTAATATGATATACGATGAGGCCCAACGTCAGCATAATGACCAGATTAGGAACACCTTGATGAATGCAGAAAATTCTCATAAATGGTGGTCCACTCTAAAATCAGCTGTCTTTGGTACAGAGCCTTCTCTTCCCCCACTCATCGGTAATGGGGGTGGTCTTGTTTGTGATCCTGCTGGTAAGGCTTCTCTGCTTGCTGATCATTTTGATAGTAAACAATTAAGAGCCACAATTTGTCTGCCTTCTACATGTCATCCTCAGCCTCGCCTGACTTCCTTTGCTTTCAGATCAGGGGAAGTGAAAAAGCTTCTATTAAACTTGGACCCTTATGGTGGCACTGATCCTTTGGGTATGTTTCCATTGTTCTTCAAGAGAACGGCTGATGTTCTTGCTCCTCGCATAAGTGTCCTGTTCCGTAAACTTTTGCGGATGGGTAATTTTCCTGCATGTTGGAGGGTTGCCAATGTTACTCCCATTCCCAAGGGTCCTCTTTCCTCAGTGGCATCGAACTATAGACCAATCTCCATTACATCTGTTCTTTCTAAGGTATTTGAGAAGTTAATTTCTGTACGTTTAAGCCGTTTTCTTGAACATGAGAGGATGCTGCCCCCTACCCAGTTTGCATATAGGAAGGGTCTGGGTACTTGTGATGCACTCTTGTGTATATCACATAAGTTACAGCTTGCATTGAATTTGGGCAAAGAGGCTCGATTAGTCCAACTTGACTTTTCAGCTGCTTTTGACAGGGTAAGCCACTCTGGTATTTTATTTAGGCTATGTTCACTTGGTATAGGTGGTCCTCTCCTGTCGGTGCTGAGTGATTTTCTTATTGATAGGACTCAATATGTCGTGGTTGATGGAGTCCGTAGTCACTGTGTGAATGTGGTTTCTGGGGTCCCTCAGGGTAGTGTCTTAGGCCCTTTACTTTTCCTTATTTATACCTCGGAACTTTTTAATATTGTGCAAGGTGACCTGTTTGGTTATGCAGATGACTCTACCCTCATATCAGTTATAGATTCCCCAGCTGATAGGGTGGATGTAGCTCAATCCTTGAATAGGGACTTAGTAGTAATTAATGACTGGTGTACAAAATGGGGTATGAAATTGAATGCCAAAAAAACTAAGACTATGAGTATTTCAAGGTCACGTACAGCTTTTCCCCGATCACCACCCTTAACACTCGACAACGTAATTTTACAGGACTCCACAGATTTGAATATTTTGGGTGTCACTCTAGACTTTAAGCTCACTTTTGAGAAGCATGTTCGCTCCATTTCAAGATCCGTGTCCCAGAAGTTGGGTATCATGAGGAAAGCATGGAAAGTGTTCCACAACAATGAATTGTTGACAAGGTGTTTTTTTTCATTTGTGTTGCCGGTCTTGGAGTATTGCTCTCCTGTTTGGTACTCTGCAGCTGATTCTCACTTGAGATTATTGGACAGGCTTGTTGCTAGTGCGGGGTTCCAGGCAGGTGGTCGCATTGATTGCAACTTAGGGCATCGGCGTACAGTTGCTGCACTATGCATGCTCTACAAAATCCATGACAATCCTCTACATCCCATGAACTCACTCTTGCCACGTAAATACGTGCCTGTGCGCAACACCCGTGGAGCACTTGCGTCTCATCACCTTTCATTTGAGCTACCTCGTTGTAGGACCTCACAATTTCAGCGTTCATTTGTTCCCAAGACTGCTGCATCCTGGAACAGTCTTGATGAATGTGTTTTTAACGGCATTAGTCTGTAATCTTTTAAGGTTTCTGCAAATAGATTTTTACTAGAATAATTTTTTTTTTTTATATATATATATCTTTTTATCTTACTGTTTTTAGTTCCACTAATGTATCATATACATGCTTTGGTGATTTTTATTGACATGACTATTTTAAATTACTTCTTTCCGGTTTGCATCATGGGGTTGGGGTCCTTTGGATTGATGGGATGTCTGTTTCATCCTCTCCCAGCCCTGTGGTGTCGATCTGTTCAATAATAATAATAATAATAATGTAACTTATCTACAGACAACGTATACTGCCACAGACCCCAACTACACAAGTGTGTTGGTTATACCGGTGTAAGGTGGTTCTGTTGAAGGATTACACAGGTGTTGTAACAGCTGTTTCGTAAGCCATTGAGAATCTGTGACGTGGTTCACCTCGGCTGTTTTAGAAAATATAGTTTCTGTTTTCATGCTGTATTTGTTACATATAAACAATTTCGTACTGTGATGCAACATTCTGATATCCATTTATTAGTTAAGTTTTTCCAAGTCAAGAAAACTCCACAATGGTGGACAAAAATATTGTAAACACTAGAGACAGTGTTACTACCGGGATGAACAAACTCCAATATATACGGTAACAATTTATTTGGTAAGTACAGGTTGTTGTTATAGCAACACCTTGTAGTTAGTCAGCCCACCTGCCGTGGTAGCATCGTGTAGAGAGAGAGAGAGAGAGATGTGGATGGTGTAGAGAGGCACATGGTGTCGGGATATAGGCATGGCAGGGCAGGGCCCGGCAGGGGAGGCGTTGCAGCCGTGGAGGAGCAGGCAGATGAGGATGCTCGCACCCGCACAGGTAGAACAGGTGAAGTTGAAGATGCATGTCACAGACAGATGAGGTTGAAGATGCGTCAAGGTGCTTGGTATCAGTACAGTACAACCCCTTCCCCAACATTTATTAGGAAAGAGGGGAGGTATGGCACATAGTAAAGGTATACACAGAATACAAATCTTAGTATACATAAAAATAAAACTTTTATTGGTACACTGAAGTGTCTTAATTCCTCTAAATTATGCCAGGAAACAGGACCAGATATCCCTGAATACCCTTTTAAGTTTTATGAGGGTAAAATGGGTCAAATATCCTTGGAGGCATCAGCGTTCTCGATCCTTGGCACTGGGAGAACCTGATCTGAGTTCAGGGTCTGGTAATGAGGCAACAATTTCTCCAGGATGTCTCTCCCTGAGTCCCAAGGATGTATCTCGGCATCAAGGTAAAATCCTTTTCGTTTACATTGTTCTAGTTTATTGTACAAGGGATATCCAAGGCGAGGGAATACCAAATCTCTTTCTCTGAGACGGATGCTGGGACAGAAATCATTATCACCATCTCCTACGTATGCTATGGTTGAGAAGACAACGTTTTGCTCTTCTCTTGATTTTATGTAACTGGAAAAGATGTCACCTTTACACATGTTTCTGGGTGAGAGGTTACAGAAGTTCTGTTGGTGATAAGGATGTACAATTACACGTCCTTTATTATTAAACTCAGCAGGGTTTGTAAACACTTGGCTGATCAAATCCTGTAGTCCTTCCTTCTACAAAAGAATATCAATGGCAATAGAATAACCATCTGATATGATGATAATCTCTGTATCTTCTCTTGGTAAACCATAAAGAAGGTCCCTAATGCCTGTTACAAGTTTCATTGTTAAGGACCCTGTGATCGTGTATGAAAATAGGTGGCTACTGATTCCTCCTGACCATACCACGAAACAAGCTCCTTCCCTATAGGTGGTGTTTCGTGGCAATATTTGAAGGACTTGCTAACCTTCTATTTTCTTACTACGACACAGGGTCCCTTAAGAGCTGATTGACGACATCATCTTTAGTATTTCCAAGGGCATGCAGAAGACGAAATCACAGCCTCCTCTTTGTCCAGCTACTTTTGCGGATCAGCCTTTTCAGTGAGCCAGGGATGATGGATCTGAACCACGTCAGCTGAATGAGCGTCAGGGAGCTGTTAACATCAACAATTGTTTTATCGAAGTCAAAAACCACGAGAATCTTGCGTCTCATATTTGCATCCATATTATAAAGTGCAGTCTAAGTCCATAGTATCCAGTCTCTCTCTAAGATTAGAAAATGTACGTATTTTATAGTGAATCCAGAATACACCATCGCATCGTATACACTATGGCCTGAAATGTCAAAGTTTGTGTTAAGTCACACTTCTTGATTACATCCTCATGAAACTTGGAAGTTATATTTCACCCCATTCTTTATCATTCATCACACATCAATCAATCATCAATGTAGGTAGGTAGTGAAGATGTCAATAATTATATGGGTGGGTGGTAGTTAAGATGTGGGTGGTAGGTAGGTACTGAAGATGTCAATAATTATATGGGTGGGTGGTAGTTAAGATGTGGGTGGTAGGTAGGTAAAATGTGGGTGGTAGGTAGGTAAGATGTGGGTGGGTGGAAGGTAGGTAGGCAGGTAAGATGTGGGTGGTAGGTAGGTAGGCAGGTAAGATGTGTGTGGTAGGTAGGTAGGTAGGTAAGATGTGTGTGGGTGGTAGGTAGGTAGGTAAAATGTGGTTGGATGGATGGGTGGTAGTTAAGATGTAGGTGGGTAGGTGGGAGGTAGTGGTAATTGTGACACTTCAACACATCTTCACTACTTGACATCTTCACTACCTGGTGTGACATCTGATTGGGAGTTGGGGGGGGTGAAGGGGCGAGCGAAGCGAGCAGCGCCGCAGGCAAAAGCACCCACGGCGTAGTCGTGGCTGGCGAAGCCAGTGCTTGTTATGTATTATTATTGTATATTTTTATTATATACAAGCACTGGGCTTCACCCACCGCGGCTGTGCCGCGGGTGCTTTTGCCTGCGGCGCTGCTCGCTGCGCTCGCCCCTTCACCCCCCCCACCCCCCAATCAGATGTCACACCAGGTAGTGAAGATGTTAATACTTATCTCAGCTAAATATAAAGGGCAATGTCTCTTCCACTTAATAGTGAAGATGTTAACACTTATCATGCTGTCACACCGGGTAGTGAAGATGATAATACCTATCTCTGCTAAATATAAAGGGCAATGTCTCTTCCAGTTAATAGTGAAGATGTTAACACTTATCTAACCGACATTTGTAACATAAAATACATTGTCACGGAATCTGCCTGCCTGGAATCGACCTTCACTTCGTTTTTTTTTTTATTTTTGAACAGTTTTATCATTTTCAGAAAAGTTTTATTTTCTTGACTTGGAAAAACTAATAAATGGATATCAGAATGTTGCATCACAGTACGAAATTGTTTATATGTAACAAATACAGCATGAAAACAGAAACTATATTTTCTAAAACAGCCGAGGTGAACCACGTCACAGATTCACAATGGCTTACGAAACAGGTGTTACAACACCTGTGTAATCCTTCAACAGAACCACCTTACACCGGTATAACCAACACACTTGTGTAGTTGGGGTCTGTGGCAGTATACGTTGTCGGTAGATAAGTTACATAAACTGCGTAAAACACACCAATCAACATTTCAACACATATAAACAGCTGTGTTTGGGAGTAGTGAAGATGAAACATTTCATAGTAAAATCGTTAAAAATTGAAAAAAAATGATTGAAACCATGAACGTTTTTGAAAGTTTGGAAAGGTTGCAATTTTTAAGATACAGTGAAAAAGAAAAGTGAAGTTATAGTTTGGTTAGTGATATGTTTTCTGGTGGAGAGGGAAGCAAACTGGAAAACATATTCTGGCGAAGGAATCAAAAAGTGAATGTTCATATTTTTTTGTGGGGAAAATTTTCTGATGAATATAAAACAAAAGTGGACTTTAATATTATTTTGTGTGTGAAGGAAGAAGAAGTGGATTTTTTTTTTAATGAAAAAAATATATAAGTGGTTTATTTTTATTTTTTCCGAGGGAAGAATAGTGGTTTAACTTTTTCCCCCTTGCAGTCACCCCTCCCTCGCCTTCCAGTGACCCAGTAGCCGTGTCGAATGGCTGCCTGGTTGGGGGGCGGAGGGGGGGGGGGGCTGGAAGTGGAGGGGGCACGGAGACCCCCATCGCTGACACGGTTCAACCAGCAAGGGGGAGGGGGCAGAGATAACACAGGGGAGAGAGAGGAAGGGAGGGAAAGAGAACAAAGAGAGAGGAAGTGGATGGAAGAGAGGGAGTAAAATCGAAAAAGGAGAGAGAAAAAATGAAAAGGGAGAGAAGGAGAGGATGGGAGAGAGAAGAATAGGAAAGGGAGAGGAAAGGAGACAGAAAACTGGAATGGGAGAGAGAGAGAGGAAAGAGAGAGAAAATTGAGAGAAAGGGAGGAAGAAAAATATCAGAAAGGATGAAGGATAACTTGGAAAGGGAGATGGAGGGAAAGAGAAGAGAATAACTGGAAGTGGGGAGGTAGAAGAAGAGAAAGAGAAGAACTGGAAAAAAGGAGAGGGAGAAAAAGAGAAAGAGAAGAACTGAAAAAAAGAAGTGGGAGAAGAAGAGAAAGAGAAGAATTGAAAAGGGAGAAGAAAAATGAATGTACACCTCAATAAAAGACTTGGCCTTGTGTTCCCATCAAGCAGCTTCTCCATTATTTAAAATCGAGTGTTGTGCCTTCAAGTGGGGTGGAAGAAAGAGTAGAATTCCTGCCACACACACAATTTTTCGATATCTTGGAAGGGGGAAGAACACAAAACTAGAGCATATTCAAACGCTGACTATTTCTCTCTCTCTCTCTCTCTCTCTCTCTCTCTCTCTCTCTCTCTCTCTCTCTCATTCACTCTCACACATTCTCTCTCTAACCGCACTGTGCATGAGAAACGATGCAGGACCCGAACACACAAAATGTAAACTAAAATATTTTTGTGAATACTGATACAGATTCTTAAACAAGTAAAACGAATGGATTTTTTTAATTGTACTGTATGGTGGAAGGAGTAAAATACAGGATTCTTAATAGGATGTTTTCTGGTTGGTGAATTAAAAGGTCTGTGATTCCTTCGTGGAAGGAATTTAAGGTGTGAATGATGGAGGAAAACAGACCTTATGTTGTCGCTGAGTTGGAAGGCCACGGACTGATTCCTCACGACTCTGTTACGTAACAGCTCCTGCTCCAATAATGACATACTAGTCTGTTTCCTTGAATCGTTTGGAGGATTCAATAACCCTTCATATCGTACAACAGATGACCCCCTTCTAATACTTGCATAGCCTTCTGTGAAATGAAAATAATTACTTTTACAGCTGAATATTTTCTATGATTGATAACAAGTTAAAAATATCTTGTGATAATTAATAATTTCCTTGTCTGGCGACACTTCGTATACTTACATTGTGGCTAACGCTGAACAGTATTACTCAACTGAGGGAAACCACTGAACTGGAGAGTGCAAAAAGTTTCCCGGGAAAATTCTCCCAACTTTATTAGAAAGACAAGGTCAACGCTGGGGAAGTAATCAGTGGAATTAGTTATAATGTATAATCTTGTAATTGATTTGGAGTGAAGTTAATTACGATATTAATTACCAATGACTTTTTTCAAATAACTGGATTTATAATAGATTTTTTTTTTATCATGTTTTTTTTTTTACTCATTTACTGCATATTATTTCCAACACGCGTAAAAAATGGGTGCTTCTTTCCTTCTCTGATTGGTTTTCATATTCATTAAAAACATTATGGCTGGCAATATAAACACAAGGGAGGATATACTGGTGGTTGGTGTGATGGAGAGGGAAGCAGGGGAGGTGGGAGGGGAGAGGGGAGATGGAGAGGAAAGCAGGGGACAGGGGCGAGGGGAGAGGGGAGATGGAGAGGAAAGCAGGGGACAGGGGCGAGGGGAGAGGGGAGATGGAAAGGAAAGCAGGGGACAGGGGCGAGGGGAGAGGGGAGATGGAAAGGAAAGCAGGGGACAGGGGCGAGGGGAGAGGGGAGATGGAAAGGAAAGCAGGGGACAGGGGCGAGGGGAGAGGGGAGATGGAGAGGAAAGCAGGGGACAGGGGCGAGGGGAGAGGGGAGATGGAAAGGAAAGCAGGGGACAGGGGCGAGGGGAGAGGGGAGATGGAAAGGAAAGCAGGGGACAGGGGCGAGGGGAGAGGGGAGATGGAGAGGAAAGCAGGGGACAGGGGCGAGGGGAGAGGGGAGATGGAAAGGAAAGCAGGGGACAGGGGCGAGGGGAGAGGGGAGATGGAAAGGAAAGCAGGGGACAGGGGCGAGGGGAGAGGGGAGATGGAGAGGAAAGCAGGGGACAGGGGCGAGGGGAGAGGGGAGATGGAAAGGAAAGCAGGGGACAGGGGCGAGGGGAGAGGGGAGATGGAGAGGAAAGCAGGGGACAGGGGCGAGGGGAGAGGGGAGATGGAGAGGAAAGCAGGGGAGATGGAGAGGGAAACGGGAGGGACGGGGAGAGGAACTGGAAAGGGAAGCAGCAGAGGGCGAGGTAGGAGAGGAGGGGGGGAGGAGAGAATTAGGGGGCGACGGAAGTAGAGATGTAGACGAAGATGGGGACAGTCTATAGGTTAGAAATCCCGTCCATTCTTTTGTCTAATGATAAATATTAAGATTTATAATTTATGAAAGGAATTGTAAAGGAAAGAAATTAAGAGATAAAGCATTATGACTTAACGACGGCTGGAAGAAAAGAGGGACAACAAGTAGGAATGAGAAGAAAATGAAGGGAAGGAAAGACAACATGTAAGAAGGATAGAGAAGGGAAGGAAGGACAGCATGTAAGAAGGATAGAGAAGGGAAGGAAAGACAGCGTGTAAGAAGGATAGAGAAGGGAAGGAAGGACAGCGTGTAAGAAGGATAGAGAAGGGAAGGAAGGACAGCGTGTAAGAAGGATAGAGAAGGGAAGGAAAGACAGCATGTAAGGAGGATAGAGAAGGGAAGGAAAGACAGCGTGTAAGAAGGATAGAGAAGGGAAGGAAGGACAGCATGTAAGGAGGATAGAGAAGGGAAGGAAGGACAGCGTGTAAGGAGGATAGAGAAGGGAAGGAAAGACAGCATGTAAGAAGGAAAGGAAGGACAGTTAAAATTTGTCATTGAACGAGGGTGATTTAGGTTCGAAGGGGTGCCCAAACTCTGAATAAAATTACTGGCCATATCACCTCAGACAACACTCCTACGAGGCAGGTAAAAAATATAAAAAACTACTTTTGACCTTGCACGTACAGAAAACCCCCCAACGTATAAGTACTTTTGACCGTGGCTGTTCTGACCTATCACCTGTAGATAAAAAAAAAAAAAAAAAACATAGTTACTTTTGACCCTACCGTTCTTACCTAGCACTTACAGATAAAAAAAAAAAAAAAAAAAAAAATATATATATATATATATATATATATATATATATATATATATATATATATATATATATATATATATATATATATATATATATATATATTTCATCAATGTATATTAAAAATTACAACCTTTCCAAACTTTCAATAACGCTCATTTTTTCAATATTTTTTTTCAATTTTTAACGATTCCAAGATCAAATGTTTCCTCTTCACTTTTCCCCAGAGATACAAGAGACATTGTCCTTTATATTTGGCAGAGATAAGTATTAACAGATGTGGGTGGGTGGGTGGGTGGGTGGTAGGAAAGATGTGGGTAGGTAGGTAGTAGGTGGGTGGGTGGGTAGGTAGGTAAGATGTGTGTGGTAGGTGGCGGCGGGGCGGCGGCGGCGGCGGCAGCGGCGGGGCGGCGGCGGCGGCGGCGGCAGCGACGACGAATAAAAAAAAAAAAAAAAAATAATAATAATAAAAATAATAATAATAATAATAACAATAATAAAAAAGGTAATTATTAAAAAAAAAAAATATTAAAAAAAATATATATTATTAAAAAAACAATTATAAAAACTAATTATTAAAATACGGCAGCGGCGGGGCGGCGGCGGCGACGACGAATAAAAAAAAAATAATAATAATAATAAAAAAAAAGTCAATTATTAGAAAAAAAATAATATAAAAAAATAATTAAAAAAAATATATTATTAAAAAAACTATTAAAAAAACTATTTATTAAAAAACGACGGGGGATGCGGCGAGCGAAGAGAGCGGCGAGAGGGGGCCGAGCGCAGCAGGCAAAAGCACCCACGGCGTAGCCGTGGTGGGCGAAGCCCAGTGCTTGTATATATATATATATATATATATATATATATATATATATATATATATATATATATATATATATATATATATATATATCACTACCTGTACTTTTAACCGTGACTGTTTCTAACCTGACACTCACAGATAAAAAATTCATGCATAAAGTTGAACAATTGAAGCGTGTACAAATGATGGTGAGGTCGGAGGGCGTAGGGTGGAGGGTGGAGGGTGGAGGGCGGGTGTTGACACGGGTTGGACGCACGGATATATTACCCTCAATAAATGAACCTTCCTATACACTATAATAAATGTGTCAATATATTTTGCCGTAAAATATATGAGATGTGTGTAAAATGGAAAGACTAATGACTAATGATAATAAAAATAGAATGAAAAATATATGAGATGTGAATAGATTGGAAAGACTAATGATTAATGATAATAGTAAAGATAGAATGAAAAGTGACAATAAAATGGTAAAAAAAAATATTGAAACAGAAATGAAAGAAATAGAGGGAAAAAGTTCTCTAAATATATATAGAAGACTACAAAATTAAAAACTAGAAAATAATGACAAAGAATAGCAAGAAAAATGAATAAAAAATAAAATAGAAAGAGAAATGACTAACCAACATAAAAATGAAAGGGAAAGAATATGTAATAAATATAATGAATAAAAATTATGCTAAATAATCTATATGTAATTAGGATGAATGAAACTTATATATTATGAAATGATTATAGGCTACATACATTACACATATAAGAAACAAAATAATAAATAATAATAAATAAAAATGTATGAATGACTCAAAATCATTATTCTATATTATTTTTATACAAGAAGAATATTGACTACTTTCTCATAGCAAGAAACATATTAAAAAACATCAGGGAAACAGATCAACATGTAGTATAAAGTAATACCTATATAATCATATGAAAAGAAACATATCAATAAAATATAAAATAAAGGAATATAAAATTAGGACTCATAAATGTATCCTATTATGTATACAGTAGACAAGGACTATTGGACGTGACTGTACATGTGTCTCTTTTATTATTCACATCGTCTGTTCTTCTCACTCTTGACCAGTTATTTCCACCAGTGATTTTGGTTTATCGGGAATTCATACAACTCTCTCTGGTATTATAATATTCTATCCATTTTCAGACATGTGACAGGATAACTAATACCAAGAGATTTTTTTTTTTTAACAAGTAAGGAAAAAATGATGATGTATTATATGAAAGGACTTCAATACTCCTTTCCACACACAAACACACACACACACTCACACACACACACCTCACACACACACACACACACAAACAAACAAACAAAACACACCCACCTCACACACACACACACACACACACACCTCCCCACCTCAGCACACACACACACACACAACAAAACACACACACCTCACACACACACACACAAAACACACCCACCTCAAATACACACACACACACACAACAAAACACACCCACCTCAAATACACACACACACACACACACACACACCACACAACGTAACCCAACCTAACCCTTACACAACCCCACTTCACCACACCCCTACGTGACACCCCTCCCTTTCTTTCCTCCCATCACCATTCGTTCTGGGATCGAGTCTGTATATTATTGTGGATCATTGGTTGAGCAGCCACACAACACACACTGGGACCTTTTTTATACTCGCTGGTCCAATCATTCAACATAAGGAAAGAATTCTAAACAGGAGTTCATTAATTGCTATTGTGGTCGTTTTTATTATGCAGCAAATATGAGTTACGCGTGTCACAGGAAAATTCTGCAACAACATGTACGATTAAAACATCATTCGATTTGCATATCATGACCATAACATTATACTGAGTATTATTGGCTGAAATATACGATTTAGAGGATATGTTGTTGTTCTGGAAATGTTGTTACTGTTGATAATGATTATCCTAACGATATTATTATAACAATGATTATAGTTTAAGTTGTATTATAATGATAATACTTTCAGTAAAGGTCAAACCAAATGCCTTCAGGGGATTAGCATGGACATTGGGTAAATATCATAAAATGCTTCCCCATAATGTATTCAGTAAACGCAACTACGTGAGAGGATGGGGTGGGTGTTGGAGGAAGGTTGTGGCCTATAAAGATGTACACAACACCTTAAGGTTTGGGCACCCACATTGTCCCTAAATAAACCAAAAATATATACCTTATATAATTATATAAATAGAATAGATATAATCAAAAACAATAATGCATCTTGTAGAAAATATCAAGACAACACAGACATAACGTGTAGAAAACTTAATCCTTCCATCTAGAAAGGCAGACGAGTAGGCAGGCAGGCAGGCAGGCAGGCAGGAGGGCAGGCAGACAGGCAGGGGGAAGG
>JAWZYT010002430.1:55000-60000 GCA_034508575.1 Petrolisthes manimaculis | reverse complement strand
ACACAGACACACACACACACAGGACACACACACACACATGCAACCCGTGAATTTCCCACCCCAACAATATTTCTCGCAATACTTTGAAAGAAAAATAAAAACAAACTTGTAGTATTACGTGACACAAAATGTTCAACCATAACAGACCGTGTGTGTGTGTGTGTGTGTGTGTGTGTGTGTGTGTGTGTGTGTGTGTGTGTGTGTGTGTGTGTGTGGATGTGTGTGTGTGTGGTCTTCATCCTTTTCCATGTCCCTCTTTTATTATTTTTTGTTCTGTAATCCTTCCCTTCCATTCTGTCCACTCCACCCCTCCATCCTTCCATCCTTCCTTCCCTCCCAGTAATCCCTCCTCTAGTCTAGGAGGGTCTTTCTCCCTCCTTCTCTCCTTCCTTCCGATGGCCACACATGCCTTCTCTCCCCTCGTTCTTAATCCCTCTCCTCCTCTCCCTCCTTTCCTATCTTCTCCTCTTCTCCCCTCTCTTCCCCCCCCCCTCTCTCTCTCTCTCTCTCTCTCTCTCTCTCTCTCTCTCTCTCTCTCTGTTTCACTCAACCCTTCTTCCTTTACCAATCCCTCTCCTCTTCTCCCCTCCTTCCATTCCCTCCTCTCTCTCCCGCTTTCTCCCCTCTTTTCCTCTCTCCACCTCTTATACCCTTTCTCCCCTTCTTCTTCTCATCCTTCATGTCTCTTCTCCTTTCCCTCTCTCCTCGCCTTTTATTCTTCTCTCTCCTCTCTCTCTTCTCCTCTATTCCTCTCTCATCTCCTTATTTCTTCTCTTTCCTCCCTCTCTTCTCCTCTCCTCTGCCTCCCCCCTCCTCACTTAAGTAATCCCCTAAGTTCAGTTCTATCCATTCCTTTACACAAATGCTCACTCTCTCCTTAATTCACCTCTCTCTCTCTCTCTCTCTCTCTCTCTCTCTCCTCTCTCTCTCTCTCTCTCTCTCTCATGGACCACTCGGCCGAACTGTGTGGGAGTGAATGGTCATGCGTGTGTGTGTGTGTGTGTGTGTGTTGGTAGGTTCCATGACACATTTCCACGTATGTATGTATGTATGCGTGTGTAAGGGGTAGCTAGTGAATCACTTGTATTTTAATGTTACTGTGTTTTTTTCTATTCACTGTATTCCTCTTTTAAATTAATTCTCTATTGCTGTAATTCTACAACAACAACAACAACAAAAACAACAACAACAACAACAATTAGAGATGGAAGGGAAGGGATATTATATATAAAAAACAAAACAAAAAACAGACAGAGGTGAGCCACTCTGGGAAAAGTGAGTGAGTGAGTGAGTGAGTGAGTGAGTGAGTCGGTCCCCTCACTTTTCATTAACTATTCTCTCACCTGTCTCACCTGGAGGAGGTAAGGGGGGAGGAGGTAAAGGGGGGGGAGAGGTAGGAGAGAAGGGCAGTGGAGCGGGAAGGGAAGAAAGAGGTGAGGGGAAAAAAGGAATGGAGGAGGAGTAGGGAGGAGGAGGAGGAGGAGGAGGACGGGTGGAGTGGGAAGGAAAGAAAGATAAAGAAGAATAAATGGAAAGAAGAGAAATGAAGGAGAATGTAAAAGAAGGGGAGAGATAGGAGGGGAAAGATGGGGGGGGGAAGAGGTATCAGATATGGGGAAGGGAGGAGAGGGGAGGAGAAGGAATGGAATGGAAGGGGAGTGGAGGGAAAGATAGGGGAGGGAAGGGGAAGGAAAGGAAAGGAAGGGAAGGGGAGGGAAGGGGAGGGAAAGGAAGGGAAGATAAGATAAGGGAAGGGGAAGGGAGAGAAGGGAAGGGAAGAGAAGGAAAGGGGAAGGGGAGGGAAGGGAAGGGAAGTGAATAGAAGGAAAGGGGAAGAGAGAGAGGGAAAGGGAAGGGAGGGAAGGGGAGGGAAGAGAAGGAAAGGGGAAGGGAGGGACGGGAAAGGGATGGGGAGCATAATTAAATGGAGTAGCTTGTTGGGTGTCAAGGCTGAATAAAGGAAATGAATGTAATAAGATAAAAAGGGGAAGGGGAGGGGAGGGGAGGGGAGGGAAGATGAGTGCTGGTGGGGAGAGAGAGAGAGAGAGAGAGAGAGAGAGAGAGAGAGAGAGGAGAGAGAGAGAGAGAGAGAGAGAGAGAGTATACGTAGGAGGATGAGAAGGTGGAGCAAAAACAAAAGGAAAGAGATAAAAGGACCAATACAAAACATACCCTTTCACACACACACACACACACACACACACACACACACACACACACAACACACAGGAGACAAGTAATGGGCCTCATTTCCTGAGTGGCAGGGCCTCCCTCAGTACAACAAACAGACAGGTTGGTAAGTAGGTAGGTAGGTAGGTGGATAGGTAGGTAGGTAGGTGGATAGGTAGGTAGGTGGATATGTAGGTGGATAGGTAGATAGGTAGGTATGTAGGTAGTTAGTTAGTTAGTTAGTTAAGTAGGTAGGTAGGTAGGTAGATAGGTAGGTGGATATGTAGTAGGTAGGTAGGCTTTGTAAGTACCACACGTTTCATGGGGGTTTAGTCATGGGGGGGAGGAGGTAAGGAAAGTCAGGGAGTGGGGTTTGGTTAGGTAGGGGGGGTCAGAAGGTGGGGTTTAGAGGGGGGTGGGTTGGGGTTGGGGTTGATACATACATGGGGGCGCCAGTGAGGATGCCGCAGGGGTGTATCGAACCAAGGCCCTCTGAGTCTACACTGACAACAACACCACAACCACTACTATCATTATAACTACCACCACTACCACTACAACCATTACATCTCACTACTATCATTATGAAACAAAGTTCACTACCACTACCATCATTATAACTAGCACCACTACCACCACAACCACTATCACCACCACTACATTCACTACTATCATTATAAAACAAAATCCACTACCACTACCATCATTATAACTATAACTATACCACCTATAACTATAACTGTACCACCACTACCACAACCACCACCACCAATAGAAACACCCACCAGAACCATTAAAGACACTATCATTATCATATAACTACCACTAACCATTACCACTACTACCATCACAACAATTTGTCGAGTTCACACGGTTCCCTTGAAGAACACTGATCTCTCCTTTGAAAAAAAAAAAAAAATGTCTTCTTGATTCTTATATAAACTAAAAGACAAACGATGCTATGGAAAGAGATGGAGAACTGTCTAACCATCATCATTGTTTGTTGTTGTTCTGCTGCAAAATAGATTCGTCTGGAGTTTGTCAAAGTTTTAGGGCATATACTTAATTAATACATTGGTGTTTTAATGTGTTAAGAAGAGGCGAGACAGTGTCAAGAGATGTATACATTTGTCTCTTCTCTAGTTTTGTTCCCGTTGAGTAAAAAGGAAAATTGAAAGATAAGAAGAGAGAGACATAATGAGAAAAATGAGTAAAAACAGAGATGGAAAATAGAAAAACGGGAGAGCATAAGCAAGAAAACTGTGTCCTGAAAAAGAAAAAAAGATTGGTTTGTAGGGAAAAAGTTGCACGAAAGAAAAGAATGTGTAAGAAAAGCGTGTGAGAGAAGTGAGAGGATGGATGGGCAAGAGGTAAAATAATCAGAGAAAAGTGTGAGAGAGAAATATGAGAATGGAAGGAGGGAGGAGGAGGAGGAGGAGGAGGAGGAGGAGGAGGAGGAGGAGGAGGAGGAGGAGGAGGACGACGACGACGACGAGAAGAGAGAGAAAATAATCAAAGAAAGCTGTGAAAGAGAAATGTGAGATAGGAGGGTGGGGGAGGGGGAGAGGGAGAGAGTAGGAGAGGGAGTAAGGAAAAGAGGAGGCAAATCACCTTTAGTCTGATTTATGTGTGTAATTTCCAACCCTGCTACGAGTTGTGGGAGGGAGTCGGTGCCCCCTACGCTTGGATAGTTAAATGGATGGATGACTGGGTGGATGGGTGGGTGAATATATAACTACCTGCGTGGATGGATGGAAGGGCAGATGGATGAATAAGTGCACTGATAGACGAAGGAATGGTTGAATAGACAGAAGAAGTTGAACAGATGAGAATATGTGTCTGTATAAGAAATATGAATGAACAATAGAAAAGAAAAGAAAAAGTAACAAGAATGAATGCACGAATGAATGAAAAACGAACAGACAGCTAGACAGATGGACCTCACTGCTGCCTAGTAGAGAGACAGATGGCCAGTTAGACAGACAGACAGATGGGGTGGGGAGTTAGACAGACAGATGGACAGATTAATGATCACGATTCTCCCAAAGGGCGTAATTAATGGTGCTTTGGAAACTATATATGTGTGTGTGTGTGTTTGTGTGTATGTGTATGTGTGTGTGTGTGTGTGTGTGTGTGTGTGTGTGTGTGTGTGTGTGTGTTTGTGTGTTTGTGTGTGTGTGATACTCCATCCACGTCTTTGTGTTGTCCTTCACTTCAGTGTATGTGTGTGTGTGTATGTGTGTGTAAATGTCCGAGTGTGCATGTGTGCGTGGTTCCTTTGTGTGTGCGTGTCAGTAGTAAGCCCATCATTGCACACACACACACACACACACACACACACACACACACACACACACACACACACACACACACACACACACACACACACACATCACACCTGACAAAGCGAATTATTTCTGGGAAGGCGAGCGTGTAGAGGGAGGGATAGAGGGAGGGAGAGAGGGAGTGGGGAGAGGGAGGGAGAGAGGGAGTGGGGAAAGGGAGGGAGAGTAGGAAGAGGGAGAGGTATATGAGGTAGGGAATAGAGGGTATAAGGAATAAAGCAGGGAAATAGAAAGGGAATAGGGGAAGGAAGTAGAATGGACGAAGTAGTTTGGTGATGGTGATGGTGATAGTGATGGTGGTGGTGGTAGTGGTGATATTTGTGATGGAGGTGGTGATGGTGGAAGTGGTGGCAGTGAAGTTGTTGTTGCTTTTGTTGTTATTTTTGTTGGTAGTGATGGTGTTGATGATAGTGGTGGTAGTGGTAGTTGTCGTGACGGGAGTGGTGAATGTCGTTTTGGTGGTGGTGTTATTATTATTATTATTAT
>JAWZYT010002430.1:20000-47500 GCA_034508575.1 Petrolisthes manimaculis | reverse complement strand
GGAATATCACAGACACATTATTATATTCAACAGAAAAAACAGAGCAACAGACACAACAGAAAAAAACAGAGCAACAGACAAAATGCAGCTAGACACATTATAATATTCAACAGCCGAAACAGAGAGTGGCGACGACCAGAAACATTTGTCACGGACTGAACACACGGCAGCTCCGGTAAATGTCACTCTAGTCTCAGAGTATTGGCAAAGCGGCTCTGCAAGTTGCACGTCGTAGTTCATTATTCAACACTCATGCAGCAGACCGGTTATGTCGTGTTGCAGACGAGAGCACTATTGCAGAAGCTTTGATGAATCACACCACCCACTCTTTATTTTCATTTCATGTTGTCAGTAATTACGGTTTCACTTCAAATAATATTTTCGTAAAATTGAGTGCAATTGGTTCTATATTGCAACTGTCATTGTTTCTGTTTACATCTTATGATATATTAGTTATATTCTAAAGTGTATATATGTAAATATATGTATGTGTGTGTGTGCGTGTGTAAAAATTAAGGTATATTTAGTGTATTAGTTAAACTTTTATCCTGAAAATAATTGTTCTATTTTACCTTTCTGAAGTGTGGATTCATTGGAAAGTGTGTATGAATGGTCAGGATGTGAAGTACCCTCTCACTTGCACGAGGTCCATTAAGATTGTAGGAAATCCCTCCCTTGAGACAATATCACACTGGCCTGCTGAAGACAAAACACATTATTAAGAGACGGAGTAAATCCATTAAGGTGGGTCAGATGTTGTGATGAATGAATTGGTGGCTACTGATTCCTCAAAACTGTGCCGAGAAAAATGTTGCCTCATTACCCCAGTACATGTAAGTGACCTAAGTTCATTCCTATATTAACCCCCTCCCTCAGAAATAAGTGATGTAAGTTTATTCCTCTTTTGACACCCCTGTTTTCTCCCTACAAGGCATAAGTGACCTAGTTTCATTCCTCTTTTGACCCCCTCCCTTATCCCCCTACCCCAGAAATAAGTGACCTAAGTTTGACCTCCTCCCACAGGCATAAGTGACCTAAGTTTGACCTCCTCCCACAGGCATCACAAGGCTTCCCATCATCGAGGGTGAGATCTCCCACATCGAGATTCCCCGTGGCCAGGCATCCCTCGGCCTTACTATTGTGGGGGGCGCCGACACTCCCCTCGTGAGTTACCTACAGTACATTTGTGGTTAGGGTACACACACACACACTCACAAACACACACAAAAAACAAAACAAAAAAAACACAACACAACACAACACACACACACACACACACAAAACACACACAACACAACATACAAAATACAACATTGGTCTCTGTAATACTTTAAAATAATCTGCTATGTGAAAATGTTTATATAGTACAGTTAGTTTGTAAAATGTAGGCATTAGAAGTACTCCACCTTGACAAAGTATTATTTACATCATCTAATCAGAATACAAGAAACGTAAAAAGGTCCTAAGTCATTGTTAACATGCTAATGCTCAATATTATTCTATGTTCAGCGATGTTTAAAAGACTTTCAGGCGTTGTTAAAATGCTAATGCTCTATTCAGCGATGTGTGGTGGTGCAGGTGGTGTTAAAGTGCTAATGCTGTAATATTATCCCATGTTCAGCGATGTGTGGTGGTGCAGGTGGTGTTGAAGTGCTAATGCTGTAATATTATCCTATGTTCAGCGATGTTTGGTGGTGCAGGTGGTGTTGAAGTGCTAATGCTGTAATATTATCCCATGTTCAGCGATGTTTGGTGGTGCAGGTGGTGTTGAAGTGCTAATGCTGTAATATTATCCTATGTTCAGCGATGTGTGGTGGTGCAGGTGGTGTTGAAGTGATATTGCTGTAATATTATCCTATGTTCAGCGATGTTTGGTGGTGCAGGTGGTGTTGAAGTGCTAATGCTGTATTATTATCCCATGTTCAGCGATGTGTGGTGGTGCAGGTGGTGTTGAAGTGATATTGCTGTAATATTATCCTATGTTCAGCGATGTGTGGTAGTGCAGGTGGTGTTGAAGTGTTAATGCTGTAATATCCCATGTTCAGCGATGTGTGGTGGTGCAGGAGGTGTTTCCGGACGGTCTGGTGGCACAAGACGGGAGGCTACAGGCTGGGGACCAGATAATTGAAGTGGACGGCAAGGACATGACCTCAGCCAGCCACCAGCAGGTCTGCGAGGCCCTCCGGCGACATGGGCCCGTCCTCAGCCTCGGGGTATATCGGGAGAGGATCGAGGCTTACCGTACCACCTCCCCCACCACACCACATCCTCACCTTGACATACACCAAGGTTAGTACACTACTTCTTTAATGAGGAATGCGACAATTAAAAATCCTATTTATAGATTATCATGGCTGTACCTTTGCAATCAAAAGTCTTGTCAGTTCCTTATTCTTGAACTTCATGATTGCATTTCCCTTGAAGGTTCAAGCCGTGAAGTATGAACCAACCAGGACTCATCATTTTTCATTCCCAGGTGACGTAGTGATGGTGACGTTGGTAAAGGAACGTAGTCGTCCACTGGGCCTCAAACTGGGAGGTCGCCGCTCCCAGCCTGGCATCTTCGTTATGGAGGTACTGGAGGGGTCCGTGGCGTGGCAAGATGGCCGCCTCCACCCTCATGACCACATCCTAGCCATCAATGGGGCCGACGTGCGTTACGCCCGCCTTCACCAAGCCTCCAGCCTCATCCATCAGAGCCACGACCACGTCACTCTCATTGTCAATCGTGAGCCACCCCTCTTACCCTCAGCAGTCACCCCTTCTCCGAAATCACCCCGCTGCCTTGATGACCACCCCTGGCGAGGCAGCTCCACCACCAGCGAGAGTGAGTTCCCAGTGACAGCAGACGAGCGTGGCAACCTTCACTATGTGCGTTCAGCCTCATGCGACTCCCTCAGTGATCACAGCCTTATGTCCTCTATGATGTCCTCCCCGGGACCACGACCGTACTCTGAGGTGGGAGGGGCAGCTTCTCCATCCACCCCGTCCCCTGGTTACTACACAGATGACACAGATGATACTGACCCTAACCTGCATCCTGACGCTCCTCACTATACAACTGGCACCACTACTACCACCACCACCAACGGCTCCCACCATAACCACCACCATTCCATTACCAACGTCCCCACCACCAACACTCCAGCACAACACACGCCCCCCGTCACCTGCTCTTCCCTCCCGGTGACACCTCGAGGGGCACGACTCCCTGAAGACTCTCAAAGCCTTGTGTCTGGACTCAAGCAGCTCCTACAGGCGGAAAACACCAACCTTCACCAGAAAAACATTACTGTCAAAAAGGCGAGTCACAAATTTAACTCAGTCTCCCAAAGTTACAATAAATTTCATCTGTGTAGGACAATAAGTATAAAGAGTGTATTTTTATTATTTGCCCTCATCTAAAGCAATGCATGCATATACTGCACGTTTAAAAGAAATATTACATATCAGGTTTTTCAAGTAAAACTTTCATGCAAACATGAATTTCATATAACTCGGGTATCTGAGTTATATTTCTGTTCAAACCTGAAGAACTATCATACTTTCAACGGATAACAAACTTTCAAAGGTTACTATCAAACCCACAAACATGAGATCAATTACTTTACCATATGTTCAAACATCTAGGCATAAGGCTGAAATAATTGGCAGGGTACAATTTTAACTGAGTGTTGTGTTGACAGAGCATGAAGGAAAGTCTTGGGATGAGGATAGGTGGAGGTGTGAACAGCAATGAGGGCGACACACCTATCTACATCGCCAACATCAACCCTCAGGGACCAATTGGCAGAAGTCGTAATATCAAGGTAAGTCAAGGCAGAAGTATCAAAAGAACTCCATATTTTGGTCAGATACTTGTGATCATCATAATATAGAAAAGATAAATACACACACCAAGAGATCCTCAGCTAATGTAATGCATCTGATGGTACAAAACTCCTGACCCTAATACAGTACTATCTATTTAACAGAAAGGTGACGTGGTGCTGTCGGTGAATGGACAGTCACTGCTGGGGCTGACCCATGGACAGGCTGTGGCTCTGTTGAAAGCCACGGCCGAGCTGGGAGGAGTGACACTGGTCCTGCTGGAAGGTCCTGAGAGTGAAGGTGGAGCTGGTAACTTTGTGCCCTCATGGCTGTACTGGCAGAAACTTCCCCGCTGCCTTCACCTGGCCAAGAGTGTAGTGCTGCATAGGGCTGCAGGGGCATCACTGGGCTTCAGTATTGTGGGGGGTGCTGACCCCCAGAGAGGCCCAGAACCCATCCATGTATTGTTTGTGGTGCAGTCATCCCCTGCTGCACTGGACGGGAAGCTGCGTTGTGGGGACCGTTTGCTGGCAGTAGATGGCCGCTCTCTGGAATTAGTGCGTCATGCAGCTGCTGTGTCCCTCCTCAAACAGGCTGGCCAACGAGTCCACCTACAGGTTGTGTCTTGGCTCGGCACAGAGCTGTGACCTGCCGCTGCCCTGTGATACATCTGATGCACATCTTCCATACAAGAAAGAAGACAGTCACACCAACTTAGCTTGATTCTTCATCTGTACTCACTGTCTGCATCACCAACTCTAAAACAGCATCTGCTACTACCAATGGGGGACTTTCCAATATAGAAGATGAAAAACTTGTTTGGGACTTTGTTTGATTATTGTCAGCATAACAATGGCTCCAGTTATTAATTATAACATAATAATTAGTGTGTTGTTGTCATACTTTTATAGTCATTAATTGCACTTCTTATATACTTTAAATTGCTTAAGTCCATCCAGGAAAAACATAAATGCTAATTGGAGAGTCCCCCATACACACATTTAAAAACTAGCTATTTAGGAATACTACATATACACTCTAGAATAGCTATCACTCGTATCTATTCTTTTAATCCTGATATAATAGGGACTATTCTTAGTAATGTTTCAAGTGACATATTTCAAAACAAAGAATGAAGTACAGCAGTAATCAAAAACACAGCAGCAGCCCTAAAATATGTCTATGCATAGACACAATACACATTATGCATAACAGATAATTTATTTTCTGATTATGGTTATTATTCACCACAGATATCACAGCTAGTTTGCATTGAATGAGTTATTGATAAGTATATCAGCTCCTGGGTGGGGCAATGCGATATTGGTCACCGACATCACCAATGGCCGAAAAATTAATAAATGAAACAAAAATACAGAGGGACATAATAAGCCACCACCTGTTATAAGCAGAAGCCAAGAGTGTCATACCCACAGTTCAATGCAGTCCTCTTGTTAAATGAACCCTGTATGTATTAGGTCTTGTAAACTGGACAAGAATACAGGGCTGTACTTTTGACCCAATCACAGTCACTAAACTCAATGATCAGATCTGAAACTTGAGAAACTTAAACCTAAAATGTTTACAGTGTGATGTGGGGAAAAAAAATAAAGACACTATAGTATTTATAATTATCTTCAGAGTAATATTCTTTTGCTTAACTCCTTCATCATGTTCACTTGTTGTAAGCAAAATGTGCACACAAGCATTTACATTTTCTTTTCTTTTTTCTTACACCTGAACAAGGCCCATGATCACTTAAAATAGGGGTTATGTATGCGCAAGATATCAATCAGGACTTGCTGCTGAGCGAAAACGCTTAACAACTGAAATGAAAAATTAGTTTGGTATGGAAGAAGAAACTACAATACTAACAAGCAAATGTATCGGAGTGAATATGGTAGGACTGGTGACATGAAGCTCTAGATGGTTGATAAGGGTGAATAAAAAGCTAGCTGTTATATTTTTGGGGGGCACCTATTACACAAAGTGGTATCTGGTAATAAACATAAATATCTAATGAAATAAATACAATATAACATTAAAGTTGGAAATGTAAGATATACTGTACAGTATATAGAAAAATTATATACAATAAAGTAATGAAATTGAACAAGAAAACATTGTGAAATTTAATATATTAGATACAGTATCTTATTACATTAATGCACTGTATTTGAAGTAGGTACACAATAAAGTAACACAGGTGAAATTTGCATGGTGAGATGGCAAAGACAAATGCAACATCTGGCGAAAGAGTCAATGTTACTGAGCATTTTAAATGGATAATCTGTACTGAAAGTGATAGTTTTTCTGCATAAAAATAAATATATACATCTTTAATCACCTTCCCCAAAATATCTTGCAAACCTTGAAAATCAGTTATAAAAGAATAAAATACGGTATTGGCATCCATGATGTTATTGTGACTAGCATTTATCTATATAATCTACTGTACTATACCATCGGCAAATTATGTGATGTTGTTGAAGTTTTCAGTAACTTTCACTCAGGTTGTGGTACTGTATCTAGAGTTTTCCCAGTTAGAGCCTTTACTGCAATCTGAACGAAACACAAAAACATCTACTAGACATCACTAATTTGGCCAATTGTACCTTGTTATAGCTCCTACTGTCATTATCCTGTTAGGTCTAGAGTTTATATATAGAAGTCTAAATAAAAGATAGATCAGTATACTGTACAGCATAGCTGTGGTCAGTTTACAAAGGTACTGTTATTAAACTTAAGAGTGTGTTGAGGATATACTGTACTGTGGTCATAAGCCATAATATCTACCCTAACCCAACTGGCATTTGGAACTATTCTTTATCTTGCAATATCTCCAAGAACAGTAACATTAAAGCAGGGCCACCATCCAAAAAGATCCTCCTGTTTGTTTTCCAAATTGATTAAGGCATTGGAGAATTATGGCTCATGGCTGTACTGTACTTCATAGGGTTACAGTAGTGGAATTTGATAATTGCTTCCTTTAGCTTAGTGCCTTCGGGCCTTCTTCTTATCCCTTAATTAGACCAACGTTTAGACTCTTTATATTATCTCCTGAGCGTTGTAACTGGAGTAAAAGTTTGTCACCCTCTGTAGTCTCGTATCCAACCAGTAACAAACAGTGTTGTAACTCACAGAGGCACATCCAAGCCTTTTGGAAACTATGACCAATAAGCTCTGGAAGACAAAGTCTGATGAAATATGATACTGGAATGGAACACCCAATACATGTTTGTGGGTATGGGAAAGACATCTGTCATTACAGCTTCATACTCCTATATATCCTAATTTCTATATGGTGGCTGATTAGGCATCCAGTACATAAGATTAATTTACAGTAATGAAAATATTGTTCTCACTTCCTCACATATATGTTAAGTTGCACAGTACTGTATCAGATTTCATGCTTGGCCAAGACAGTGTACAGCATTTTTTAGTTTGAACTGGCACATTTTTTCATAAGGTCCAGATAGTTACAGTGCATATCAGATGTTACTACATGATTCACTAAAGGGCAGTTACAGTGCAATATTACAAATGTGCAGAGGTCTAAAATTAAAGTTAGAAGTTTATAATACTACCATAAAATTATAATCTGATAATACTGTACTTACATAGGCCTATTTATTTATTTGAATTGTGTAATTTTCATCTTGTCTTATTTTACTACTATACGTTATCCAGGCCACTAAAAAGTTAAATCACAGACTGAAAATTGCTGCATTACATATAATTTTCACTTTACAGACTTAATAGTTTATGAATGTTATATAATTTACTGTCTTACTTCTAATACCATAGAGTTCTTGGAATAATTACCACAATGCCCACAACCATCACATTATATCCACAGCCATTATCAATCTTTATTTTTATTTAAAAAACAGCCACACAATTTGATTTCACATAATGATAAAAACATCAACAGTGTATGACTGTGAACTTGGCCCAAAATCACCAGCAGAGTAAGAGGACTTCCCTCACTATCTTATAGAGAGGTGATATAAATGTGTATCCTGGTGACTTTGTTCTTTCATTATCTTACTCTTATACTGTACTGATTATTATTTATTATTTTCTTTGGTCTTGATGTTCTGCCTTGAATCACGGGTGGTGTGACTTGGTGGGACTACAGTATGGATGTAAATGCATGAAGTTTATACATATGATTAACCACTAAGGCTGTAATTGAAGTGTGCCTGCTTTAAAAATGGTTAAATATCAGAAAATTGGAGGGCTTCTAATTTTTCCCAACTATGTCAAGATGAAGACTACCTCAGCATAGTTGGTCTGTTTCTGGCATTGTTTGTAGGAATAAGTAATCACTAATATGCCAACATTTATCTCCTTTTAACATTCCTACGAGTCCCAGGTTGAATGGCTGGTTGTCCTGAGATAGGTGATGAAAGCGAGATTTTGGTTACAGTACTGAATTATTAAAATTATAGTGCAAGGAAAGTAAACACTTTAATTATGAACTGGGAATTATTCCAGTACTGTACCCTCATCACAAATCATTAGAGTTCATTACTGTATTAAATGTACAGTACTTGTAATATTCCCAGATTCATACAAGACTTCTGCAAGCTAGAAGGTATTAATGCAGTATGTGAAAATATAAATACTGTAGTAGGAAGCGTGTCTGTTATCAAAAGTGAGGAACCAAGTTGCTGGCAACAATTTCATGTAGTTAGGTCCACACATATTTCTGATATAAAAAAAATATATATAGATACCATATCAACCCCTAGAGATTTCTTTTACTTTTGTTTTTATGGATGAAACTTGCTTCTCACACAAAACTGCCAGAAACATGTGACATGCCAAAAGAATATTACAAACGCAACACACTGCAAACACTAAGGTAAATATTTTCCTGTACATTACTGTACTGTACTTCCATTTTTGGACGAGTTGCATCACATAAACACAAGAATCCACCATTATAAGATTACAGTTTATTTACCTCATATTCTTATTTACAGCATGATCAAATAAAAGAGAAAGTTCCATAGATGAGTATTATTATACTGTATCACTGAGTAAAGGAGGAGAATAATAATGAACTAATACTCTACTATACTGTACTTGTTTATTATTCTATATGATGGTAAATATTCATAAAACATATCAATTGGTTGCAACTGATTGGCTTATATAGGCTACTCATATGACTTGTAACCCTTGAGTGGCAAACACAGACCAATCTCGGTTACCCTTTACAATGTCAGCCTCGGACATTTGCCATCAGTTAGAAGAAAACAGACTATAGATAACCATCTAATGATAATGATGATATTATATTAAGTGTATATACTACCCTTGTCTTGTTATCCACATGTTGTGAGTGATAAATATTTTGTACTCTAGTGTATAAAACTATAATAAAAGAGATTTTTAACTTGTTCCTATTTCACCAAACCTCATACACAGACAATGTCATGACTCCTGTACAGTACAATATGTTTAGATGTTTATGTTCTACAAAATCCTTCCAAACTCCTTTTGGTCTAATAATTAAAGTTCTGTACCAGGTAACACACACCATATGGAACTAAGTAATAATTTGACACATTCATCTCTTTCCGCATTGCCACAGGTTATGCTTTTAGGTCTGCAGTCAAGTCTATTTCCGGCACTCAACCCACGTCATCTAGTTTTGCTACTGTTATGATGATAAATATTTGAAGTATCACAGTTATATGTAAACACATGATTATCTTGGAGCATACTATATTCTCTTCATTCTATTGTCAAGAGAGAATGGGTTAGAATAATGAGTAGCAGAGTTGTTATTGAATTTCCTCAAGCTCTCTGACCAAGCAGCCCGGTGAGTAGCAGAGTTACACCAATGGTGATAAGAAACACTGTCTACTGTACACTGATATGTTTATGAGTGAATGACATAATGATGAATTTGCACATTAATGAAAAATTCAATTCTATTCAATATACCGTAGTTGTTAACATACTGTATATGTTAACATATATGTACATTATACGGAAATATATTGCCAAAGTGACAAATAATATATAGATACTGTACTGTACTTTTGTCTATATTGAGGAAGGTGAGATTTAAATCCAAGAAGCCGACTTAATTTCCTTATCTGTGAAATAAAAAGAGCAAGAGAGGTCCATAATCATGCTCTCAATTTTGTCCAAGATGATTTGAAGGAACATAAGTTCTATTAATGAAGAAAAATGGATAGTGGTAAAGTGTTTCAGAGTTCATCAGTTGTCCATATGAAAGATTGAGAGTATTGACTGAATATGTATGAGGAAGTTAAACAGAAAGTGGTGAGACTGGGTAGCTTGATGAGTGTTGCATGCTCTCCTGAGGGGAGGAGCTTTGTAATGAGAGTTCAGAAGAGCAAAGTCCACAGTAATGCACTTTGCAGCAAAGAAAGAGAGGCTGAAATAAATCAGTAAGGGTAAGCGAGTTGCTGAGACAAAAGGCCTTTGATTCTACCCTGTCCAAGAATAATGAGTGAATATTTTATCCATTGTGTCATACTGCTTTGAGTGAAATTCTTAAAGATACTGTTTATAGTAAATGTACCATGAATCAAATATACTGTAATAGTAATGTACTAAAACTAATATCTGAATGTTTTTCTCACAATACCTTTACTATAATAGGTACTGTACTATACTCCCTAGAGCAAACTTTCTCACAATATACAACCTTAAGCTATACACTTATAAACTAAACACAAATGAAGTGATAATTATATTGACACACCATTTAATAAGGAGCCTTTACTTCAACATTTCAATTCCATTTCTTCAGGTAGTGAAGCATCATCAATAACTGCTCCTCTTCAAACTGTGCTTCCTATCTAGTTTTGCTACTGTTATGATGATAAATATTTGGAGTATCACAGTTAAATGTAGACATCACAGCAGCTGTAATAAGAGGGATGGCAAATGGGTTGGCTAATGGTGGTACAATAAGGGGTGAACTTCCAGCAAGGCATCCATATAATTTTTTGTCATAATTTCCTTCATAGTATCCAAATATACTGTCATCAATACAACAAGTGATAATATACCTATTAGCTACATAAATAAAGTAAACCCTTGATAAAAACAGTTTCCACAGTTGCAGTTTCACTAAAACACACACTGCTCATACACTAGACACTGGCTGACATTTCATTTGGACTTGAGAAATAATTTGCAGTACCGTACTGAAATCTACTGTATACATCTGAAAGCTTTGACCTATAACATCTTTTTCTTTTATATCAAGACCACTATATTACATCCACATTTTATACCCTTGCCAATATTCCAGTGTACAGTATTAGGGATCTATACCCACACGCATCACATGTCAGATGAGCATAAAAATTTTTTTTCGAAAAAATGAAAGAAAATAGCACCATGTAATATCTAACTACAGGATTACAGCTAAAAATCAGGAATGAATTATGTTTCGGTGACTGTAAAAAGAGAATTTTTGAAGTTACAAGTAAGGGTGGAGGATATGAGTAAGTGGACGAGGGCGAGGCAGGATGCGGAGTTGAGAAGTGCGGTAAGTGCGAGCAAGCCACCTGTACACAGAGAGAGGAAGTGACCCTAGTAGTAGCACTTCAAGGCGGGGAAGTAGCTCAATGAATGGAACATAGAATGCCACCCCAACTTCCACTTCCTCACCAATCAGCTGCCAAGTTAAGTGAGCAGGACGAAAACTAAGTCTTAATGTACGTATCTTTGCCAGAGTTTGCTGGGCAGCCAAGCCCATGAGCCATTCACAAGGTCGATGTGGTAGCACCAACTCCAGAGTGGCTAATGCAGGGCAGGAACTAAGTAACTTCTCCACCAAACTTTCCACTGCTCCAGCACCAGCCCCATCCTGCACTACCACACTCAGAGCAGCCAGGCGGGGGAGAGACACTACTCTCTTTTCTTGACCCTCGTCCCCTGCAGCCCCTCTTGCCCAGACCAACCCCAGCACCTCTAAGTAAGGACAGCAGGCCAGGAGTGGATATAGGCCTCCTACAGCTACCATACCACAGGAGAGGTGAAGCCGTAACACTCGTAGGGCTTTCCCCACTCCACTTAATAATGTCACATACTCTCCTAGGTCCACCCTAGTGGGAGGAAAGGTGAATGGGAATTTTACTGTAAGCACTTCACACTTAAATTTTGGGATCCATATATTTGCAAAGTCTGCAAGTTGCTGGGCTGTTTTGTCATTTTTCATTACTTCAGAAGCATGAGTGTGCGACAAATGCCGTACTTGTCTAAAAGCTTTCATCACAACCTTTTCACGTTCTCTTTTGTGTGCCTCACAGTCAGCTAGATCAAGTTGATATTTTGTCCACCACATTAAAAGGTTAAGATCAATATGGGTGATGCCAAAGGTGAGGTTACGGCAATGTGGAGGTAGGGTGGGTGGAGCGCTGGGTTGGAATGGTTGCATCTTTTCACAAGATAGACTTTCTAGCTTTGGGTAGAAGTAGATAAGATTGTACCTAAGTTCAGTCATACTCTTTCCTCCATCACCTTTGTAAGAGTCCCAGTTATTTCCCAGGTCAACTAGCTTCAGGTTGGGGAAGGAGAGGAGTGCCTGGTGGTCGACAGCCTTGAATGAGGCCACCAACTCACTGATTTCCTGATGATCACGGCCTCTGAAAAACATTTGGTAGAGCGTGTCGACAGGGACTGTTGTGCGACCACAGCACTCATCCAGAATGAAGGTGTGGAGAAGCGAGCAGGAGGGCAGACAGGACAGGAGCCTATCACAAGTGTTGTGGCGTAGGTGGACCCGGCGCAGTCCCCAACACCTGTCCAGGACAACTTCCCAAGGCTCCACATCACCAAAGATAATGTGTTGTGTGTTGAGCTCCTCTATGCTGAAGGGTGCCAGGTCCCTCAGCACTTCAGCATACACCGGACAAGCTTGCATTCGTAGCTCCAGCCGAGTCTGTAACATCACCTCTCTTAGGTCCCACTTCTCGAACATATTACGGTACCATACCTAATGTTCACAATAATCTTCTGGTATGTTTGCTAAATAACAGAATTAAGATATGAACTATTAAAAGTTACCGATAGTATACTTTTATTATTAGGCTTTCTGCATGTGAGGGGAAGCTACTGTAGTAACTGTACTATATGACTATGTTGTAGAGAACTGCAGTAACACATCTGTGTTGATGATGCTGTTGGTGAATTTGATCTAATAATTCCTACACAATGTTACAAGAAACCGATTTAACTGAAAAATCTTGCCCCTATATTCTTTTTGTAAGTACAGTATATTCAATAATGGCATAATGACGTAATACCATACTTCACAGCTTTTTAGTACAGTATACACAACATATATAAAGGAACATGGTGCTAGTGTAACAGACAATCTTAGTAAATCATGCTGGAGCAAACAAACTACAGTAAGCATAAAACCAGACAATCAAGCACAAAAGCATGTACAGTAATAGAACAATTCAGAAGATTTATATTAATAAAGAAATAAGCACACATACAAATCTTTTAATTTAACTACCGGTACACAATTATTACAGGCTCAAAGTATAGATGAATCACACACAGCAGTTCAAAGTCAACACATATAAAATACAGTAAATAGCATTACAGAAAATACACATCACTACCAGTAAAAAATGTAGAGTTGTGATAGTGCATGGAAAGAAGATATAAGAATTTACAAGTTAATTTGAGTACATTAGGCTTAGGTTATAAATGCAAGTGAACATAATTATGAGAGTGGATGAATATGATTTTGAAGTACTAAAAAAAAAAAAAAAAACAGTGAAAAAAGCTTGAGACAGTATATGCATTGTATAATTCCTCGGGCACTGGATCAAAGAGGGCTAAACAATTAGGCAAGTGAAAACACTAGGCTACATGGCATGGTACTTGAGTGATGTGGTAGACAGCCAACTGATGCATCATTTGTAAAAAGCAAGAAAATTGGTACTTGTAGTTGGAGTAAATTACTGATAACCCTAAAAATGAGACTCTGACACATATCTTTGGTTTCATATTTCTGGCTTGTGAACCACCTAACTGTAAGCAAATGGTTTAAAAAGATGGTAAATAAATATAATATTGTGATGCCAACCCATTTCTAAATACTGTACCACTATCAAGACTTTCAAACCCCGGCAACTAACCAGGCGATCTACCGACGAGACCACAATCCACTTTAATGCAATGTAAAATATCATGCACTAAACCCATAAATATTGCAGTTCAAATAAAAACATCCTGGCACACTAACATGTCAAGAAAACACCTCCTGTATTGTCTTTAACTCATAGCATAGTGCAGTAGATGCCCAACCATATTTGAAGATGCTGTGAATGATGGTATAGATGCTCTCCCCAAGTAGTACTGAGTTCAGTATAAATAAAGTTTTAGTAACTAGTGTATCAGAAAGAATGCAACCAACACTTTGAAGCTCCAGTGTCTCCATCTAGATTCTAGTGCAACACATTTGAAGCATCCTACACAAGCTTTCTAGTTGTGCTATACATGCAAGAAATCCAGGTTGCCAAGTGAGTTGGTGTTGCTCCGGCCCAATCTTGCCAATGTTAGCCCAACATTCAAACTTTAAGTACAGTACTTCCTTGAATACTCAAGCTTTAAATACATGCACAGTTAAGTAGTTCAGTATGAACATGATCAATATTGTTTCCGCAAGCAGTTGTTGAAGAAAACTTTAACTAACAAAGCCAAATATTATCTACCATACGATTTTAAAACCAGGCTAAATAGTGCAAAAACTATGAACTTGACAATTCTGCACTAAAGTCCATACTCTCATCCCAAGACTTTAACTTCAGTTATTCACCAGTAATATGATCCAAGAGCAGATTCTTAATTCTGTAAAATTTTCAAGTAAGTGATAGCAAAGAAACTGATCACTATACTGTACTGCATAACCTTTTCATTTAGGCTGCAAACAACAAAGAGTGACTGAAACATTTTGAAAGTCTGCCTTCACTTAAAAGAAATATAACCATTCCAGCATGTGAGCTAATAATTCAAACAATGTTAAAGACAAACCATGGGACAAAATAATGGCCTTAAAAGATATAAATGCTCTTACCTTAGGGTCAGCGGGGAATTCTGCCACATTGTCTGGGGTGCCCACTGTGGACGAAAAGAGGAGCTGAAGGATTAGGCGAGTGAGAGGGAAAAAGGCATGAGGGTCAATAAGCTGCAGTTCCAGGCTAACGGCCCGCCTGGCTATACGTGCCACCTCATATCCAACAGCACTCAGCCCACTGTCCCACCATGTCCTCACTTTCTGAAGACGGTCCTGTGGCAAAATATTAAGTGATCATTTTCTATGCACTTGTCATGAAAGTGATACTCTGCTGCAGCATGAAAATCATCACTACACATTTTCATTTCCAAAATTACACTATCAGCCAAAGAAATATTTCTAAATAAACATCATTGAGTACCACACTTCCGAATGGAAGCTTACCATGATATCCTTTTTTTCCGGCAAGAGGACTGATCGTGTGGTGTCAGTGGACATAATAATATCATCTAGGCGTCTACACCGGCTCTCCTCCCAAGGCTCTGTCGACCGACCATAACCTGCAAAATATTTACCAAGCTTAAATATAACCAAAAATAAATTATAATACATTTCCTCTCAAAAAAACTGAATATACCGGTACGGTACATACCCGATATACAGGACCTCCAAAATTATCAATGATGGGGGAGGTGATGAAGAGGAGAATATAACAATATATGACAAGATTTGCAACAGAAATACTTTGCAATGTCTCAATAATAAAATGAATTACACACCACTTTGGAAGACACATGAGATGGGAGGCCTACATTTGTAGAGAGACAAACATGAAAGGAAGATGCTGAGACAGATAAAAAGATACTATATAGATACTGTAGCTCTAGATTCTAGAGTCTAGACACACACTTTCTTGTGACTCCTGTATAGATTAAGGAGTGTGGAAACAGATAGATAGAATATCAAAATAGCAATACTGCACTGTTGAAGCTCTAACCATGGGTGCGTGTAAGGGGGAGGTTGGCGGTGGTGATGGGCAGTGCAGCCTCGAGCACCATAGTCACCAGTTTGTCTAAGACCTGCCGCTCCAGACTGGCAGGGGTGCGGACCGGCCATACCTCCCCTTCTCCTGGACTGGACATCATTGCCTTCACTCTTCTTACTATCTCTCCACCTCACACAATGGTGGCATGCCGTCACTCCTGAAAATGTAAGAAAATATGGTAAACTTTCCCTTCCCTTTCAAGTAATTACGAGTATCACAGGCAGTCGTTATGCTGTTGCCAATTTAAAAGGGATTAAGAATTAATTCTTACAAATTTGATATTGCCATAAAAATAAAATACTTTATAATTAGTGAATGATAACAGATATTTTCCAAACTACATATATCAAATGAGCAAAGTTTGGAAATAAAACAGAGTTAGTTGACACATGAATTAGATATTTAACCTTCAGTATGGTAAATGTAATCTGGATTGAATTTGTGTCATTGCCCAGGTTGGTTAGGTCCCAGGGTGTCTGCCTTGGTTCTGATTAGGTTAGGTTAGGTCACGGCAGGTCATATTAGGTTAGGTCAAGGCAGGTCAGATTAGATTAGGTCAATACAGTTCAATGCAGGTCAGATTAAGTCATATAAAACTGTGCTAACTTAGGGTCTCCGTCTATGCATATAAATCCATAATTTCTAAAGAATGCTTCAATAAAATGTAAACAAGACAAATACCCATCATGTTACCTTAGGGGGATAATCTCGTTAACCAAAAAAAAAACTATAAAAACCACTGTCAATAATTAATCATATCATTAATCACAATAATACTAATTAATCACTCTATTACTTACTCTCTTTATTATTATTATTTATAAGATTGGGTTCTTCACACCACTACCACTATAAAATAAACACTATCAATAATTAATCACTCCTGGCATATTATTTAAGGTATTTCTGGCTCAATTTTAGTTCTATTTTTCCCAATACTGTACAAACCGTAACAAACGTCACTTTCTCGTGTGTTTTGTTTTTGTTAATGTTTTGGTGAGTGAAGCAGTGTTGCCAGATCTGCTTGGCGTAATATCCCTATCATTAACATCAGAGTTTTTCCCTTTTTACCTCGGGAATTCCCTGTTTTTACTTTTGAATATAGTTGCACATTTATCATCTTTTTTATATTTCGTCTATAGTGGAAATGTTTCCCATTTACTCTTGAACAATCAATAAAATTAGTTTCCCATTATCTAAGTAATATTCACCATATATGGCAATACTGGACTATCGGCTACTCTTATCGACACGACGTTACGTACCTAAACTGACTCGTAGGGGTCGTAACTACCCATATGCATTCAATATTTACTCGTTAACTATTAAATGTGTTGCCTAGTAAAATTTACACCTACATCTACACCTGTTGAGAGAGAGAGAGAGAGAGAGAGAGAGAGAGAGAGAGAGAGAGAGAGAGAGAGAGAGAGAGAGAGAGAGAGAGAGAGAGAGAGTAATAAATTTACTCCTTGGCGGCGAAAATGTGTAATGTTAATATTTTTTTCCAGTAGTGTATAGTACTAATACTGCAACAACAACAACAACAACAACTAATACTATTATAGTATAGCATAGCATAGCATATAGTATAGTGTATAATTTTCTGAGGACATGAAAGTTTTAGTTATTTTTTTAACATGTCATGCCGGGGGACACGAATTAAAATGTGTGTGAAATTTTAGCAGGTCCGGGTTGATGACTGTATGTGAGGAGTAAAATGTATGAGGAGTTAGGGACAGGAACAAAACGTAAATAATAAGAAATTATGGGCTAAAACTAGGGACAACTATATATAGTAGGGGATTACCGTAAGATTATAAGGGACAGTATGTATGATAAGTTACAATATGATAAGGGACTAGGGATATAGGGATTAGGGGATCGAGAAAAGTTAGTTAGGGGCATGCAGGAAGGAAGGAAGAGGACGACGCATACAGAAAAAGAAGAAAAAACAACAACAACAACAACAATGAAGAATAATTTTAGGACTGTACTGTCACGGTAACCAAGTGATATCAACAAACCTTGGGTCATTGTCAGCTGGAAGGAAGGGAGGGAGGGGGCAAGGGGCAGCTACACCCCACATAGCAATAAGGTCGAGAGTTCCACAGTCAACCAGTTCTCCCAGCGACCTTAACACGAGGAGCTACCGGCCCCTTCGTAATAATAATTGATCCAAGTGCTGGAATATGGATGGACGGAACTATATTGTAGGTGGGGGGGTTGGGGGGGAGGTAGGTGGGTGGGGGGTTGGAGGGGAGGTAGGTGGGTGGGGGGTTGGGGGGGGGAGGTAGGTAGGTGGTTTGGTATGTGTGTGTGTGGGGGGGTGGGGGGTTGAAGAAGGCAGGTGTGGAAGGTGGGTTGGTAGGTGGTAGACGGGTCATGGGAGAGGATGGTAGGTGGGTGTTGTAGGTGGGTACTGTAGGTGAGTCAGTGTGTTGGTAGAAGTGGTAGACGGGTAGGTGGGGAAGGTAGGTGGGGTGGTAGGTGGTAGAAGTGGTAGACAGGTAGGTGGGGAAGGTAGGTGGAGTGGTATAGGTGGTATAGCATGCAGCTCATCAGGTAGTAGTGTTGTGTGTGATGGTGAGGTAGTGTGTCGTGTGTACAATTCCCTTCCTGTACTCACACCTTCATGGGCAAGAAGAAGAATAACCAAAGTATATACAGACAAAACTCGTGGTCGTTCGTGTAGTAATTATTATTATTGTTATTATTATTATTATTATTATTATTATTATTATTATTATTATTATTATTATTATTATTATTTATCTATTATTCTTACGAGGAACACACCTGACATGTAGATCTGGGAGTGGTTTATGCTCCTTCTGAAAAAAAAAGAAACTAAAAAATAAGTAAAAAGGAAAAGGTATCGACATAGAGATGATTGGTATACAAGTATAGAAAGGACACGGGCCTATACAGTAATGAGTATACGAGATTGATTTGAGGATGACAGAAGACCACCTGCCGGCCCGCCCTATAGGCCTAAACGACCCTGTAAAAGGTGATAGAACAAGACATGTGGGTCAGCAAAACACGAAGGATATTTTAACTGTAGAAACGGCCGATGGTGATACTTGGGGACTCGAACTGGGGACCCGGTCTGCCCAGTCACGAGCCATAATAAGTAATCCAGCAGGTCTGTTTCGACAAGCCAGAAGCATGATGGAGTATTAATTAAACTATAGCAGGTATATATATGAGGCAGAATATAAGTTGTAATTGGATCACTGGTATAGGTCAGATGATGGGAAACGTAATTAATCAAGACCTACATGGATATATATTATGACTCGTCGTTGGTGTACAGTCACGAACACTAATAAGTATACAGCTTTGGTTGAAACTTTGAGCAGTCCAATTCACCAACCAACTAATAATTATTCCAATAGATATCTTATTATTGTGCATTTATTTACTGTCTCTAGGTATTCGAAGCACACCTGAATACTTATTAGTGCTCATGACTGTACATACTTTTTATTATTCTATTACAGGTTTATATATAGGCCTATAGGAACTCACTCCACCATGCAGGAATCGAATACTGACCATCAACTTATACCACAGTGTAGAAATGTCAATATTCATAAGTCCTGCAGGGACCTCAGAGAAAAATAGACACATTATAATAATTATCCTCAAGTGGACGAAGAGAAATACACGTAATCATTAAAATTTCACGACCACAACTGCAATGGAAACAACACCTTGACTCCCAACACGGCCCCAGAATCAACACGTGTGAATGTAGTACTATATTAATTATTGTTTGTTTATTATGCAAGTTGGGAGTGTAAGAAGACGAGGAATCTCAAGCTGGATAATGTATATATAAACTACGAGTGTAATTCATTGAGTATTACAATTGGATAATGTGATCTCTTTGTAACTTACATTATACAGTACAGTGCCGGTCAGGAAAAGTGGTAATAAATAATGATTAAATAAATATATATTCAATATATCCCTTCAGCTTCAAATAATCAAAAGACGAGAAATTCCTAAGGGGATTAGATAGATGTAGAGAAAATTACTCGTTTATTCGCTTATTCTGTGCCACAATATAAAACAAAATAGGTAAGAAAAGGACTACTGACTTAATTGTATGTAAATGATAACACACTAACATACCACCAACCACCACCAATTTACAGTCAGCATGTGTGTTATCGTGTGATTATCTCTCTCACCAAAACACAAAGGTGAGTAACATGTGTTGTGTTGTGTTGTGTGACGGTGTTAGCGATGTGTTGTGTTGTGTTGTGTTGTGTGACGGTGTTAGCGATGTGTTGTGTTGTGTTGTGTTGTGTGACGGTGTTAGCGATGTGTTGTGTTGTGTTGTGTTGTGTGACGGTGTTAGCCATGTGTTGTGTTGTGTTGTGTTGTGTGACGGTGTTAGCCATGTGTTGTGTTGTGTTGTGTGACGGTGTTAGCCATGTGTTGTGTTGTGTTGTGTTGTGTTACGGTGTTAGCCATGTGTTGTGTTGTGTTGTGTTGTGTGACGGTGTTAGCCAGGATTTGATTTTTGTCAGTCAGTCTGTAACACGTAGAGGTCATTAAGGGGGTAATTCTCTTTTGTGAAATTTGAAGGGCTAATGATTCCTCCATACTATGCCAGGAAACAGACAACCTAAATGTTACTTATCGGGGACCTGTTTCATGGCATTGTTTGGGGAAATCAGAGAACTTCCTATTTACCAACACGAAAATCTCCCCTTAATTAATGGGGTAATTCTTCTTTATTACATTGGAGTGCCTTGATTCCTCCAAAGTATACTATAGTATAGGAAAACAGGACCAGAAGAGCCAAAATAATGATGTTCTGTTGCTTGGAATAGTTTGGAGGATTCAATTGCTCCAGATTTACCAACATGCACCTTTACTGTTCCCCTAATGGTGTACACTTGTATGTTTGTGTGTGTGTGTGTATGTGTATGTGTATATGGGTGATGGGGAGGTGTTATGAAGCCTGTTGATCTACTTGTTGTTGTTGTTGTTGTTTGTGTGGCACGAGATAGTCAAACTTTTTCCCGGAACAGAGAGAGAGAGAGAGAGAGAGAGAGAGAGAGAGAGAGAGAGAGAGAGAGAGAGAGAGAGAGAGAGTGTTACAACATGTGTAGATGGGAATGTGTGTGTTTCTGTGTGTGTGTGTGTGTTACTGTATGTGGGAATGTGTGTGTGTGTGTGTTACTGTATGTGGGAATGTGTGTGTGTGTGTGTTACTGTATGTGGGAATGTGTGTGTGTGTGTGTGTTACTGTGTGTGTGTGTTACTGTAGGTGGGAATGTGTGTGTTACCGTGTGTGTGTGTGTTACTGTGTGTGTGTTACTGTGTGTGTGTGTTACTGTAGGTGGGAATGTGTGTGTTACCGTGTGTGTGTGTGTTACTGTGTGTGTGTTACTGTGTGTGTGTGTTACTGTATAGGTGGGAGTGTAGTGGAGGGAAGGGAAGGGTCAAGTCGATACAGGTGCTCAACACACTCTAGTCTAGTGCAGCACAAGTCACGCACCTATAGACCACACACACACACACACACACACACCACTCACTCTACCACACACACACATACACCTACCACACACACACACACACACACACCACTCACTCTACCACACACACACACACACTCTACTCACTCTACATTACTTACTCTACCACACACACACACCTACACCTATCACACAAACACACTCACACACACCACTCACTCTACCATACATACACTCTACTCACTCTATCACTCTACACCACTTACTCTACCACACACACACCACTCACTCCACACCTACACACACACACCTGCCACACCAACACCACACACAAACACACACACACACACACGTCTTATTCTGCTTCAACTCAAGGTCAACTCCAAATCCACCTTTTCTGTACAATTCCTTACCACCTCCTCACTATACAGGATCAATGCCAGTCTCTGTTTAACACCTCAGGCACCACGGGGGAACTCTAGTATTGGTTGGTTAGTTAGTTAGTTAGTTATAGTTATGTATGTACTCTATATTTTCTATTACTTGGCGAAATTTCACCAAGTATGTTGCTCAGTGGTCTTGTGTGTTTGTGGCTACAGTATGTCTGTAGAGTTTGCGTTCTACAGGTCGCAATTCTTGTCCGATTTTGCTGAAATTTTCACCACAGGTAGGCATTAGCATTTCTAGGTCACCTATTGTTTTTCAAGGTCAAAAGTAAAAAATCAAGGTCAAAATTATAAAAAAAACTGAAAATTAATAAAACCGCAATAATTTCGGTTGCAGAGATCTGATTTTGATCAGACTTTTTCTGTAACATGCTATGTTAATTTCTGCTTCTAATGGTACTTGAGCGATGGCCGTATTCCTAAAACTCGCGATTTGAGCATTAGGTCGAAAATCAAGGGGTCTGAATTTTCAGGTCAATTTCTGCACATGTGTTTTGGTCACTGTAGGACTCACTTCTGTTCTGATTTCGATTAAATTACAACCACAGTTATGGACTACAACGCTGATGTCACCAATTGACTTTCAAGGTCAAAAGTAAAAAATCAAGGTCAAAATCGTCAAAAAACTAAATATCTTCAAACTGCTATAACTTCGGTTCTCCAGATTCGATTATGATCACACTTTTTCTGTAACATGCTATGTTCATTTCTGCTTCTGGTGATACTTGAGCGATGGCCGTATTCCTAAAACTAGCGATTTGAGCATTAGGTCTAAAATCAAGGGGTCTGAATTTTGCCATACTTTCGCCAAGTCCTCGCTCTACGAGCGAATGTTATTTATTTGTTGGTTGGCTGATTGATTATTCATTTTATATTAAGTTTGTAAGTCTGGTGAAAGGTATTGCTATTTATAATGATATACTATTACTACTACTACTACTACTACTACTACTACTACTACTACTACTACTACTACTACTACTAGATATCTCGTATAGGACAAAAGCTACTATACTACTGCTACTACCACCAATTTTTTTACTTATACAACTAGTATAGGTTCCAAGAACAACAACATACATACATACATATACACACAGACAAAAGCCATGACAAATCCAGGAATATCTCTACTGTGTGTTAGGAAGTCATTTATCATTCATAATACGTGTGTGTGTGTGTGTGTGTGTGTGTGTGTGTGTGAATACTGTGTGTGTGTGTGTGTGTGTGTACGCATCAAAGCTATGATATATTAATAGTGTGGGGGCAAGGGCAACTGAGAGAGAGAGAGAGAGAGAGAGAGAGAGAGAGAGAGAGAGAGAGAGAGAGAGAGAGAGAGAGAGAGAGAGAGAAATTGAAGTGGACTTATAAGTGTGTGTTCAATCAATAGCTCTTCGTGAGGTGGTGGTGGTGGTGGTATTGGAGAACACACACACACACATACATACACACACACACACACACACACACACACATAATTATATACTGTACATAAACTGGTGGGCATATAACACACAAACACACACACACATACACACACACATTACTGATGGTGTGTATGCGTGTACTTGTGTGCATGTGTTTGAAAATGTGTGTGTATGTGTTTGTTTTCCTCTTTTCTTCATAACATACCAAGAAAATAAACAAATCAATTAGAACAAAGTAAATAATTGTATATTTTATTTTTGCATGATGAATGTAAATAAGTAATAGACCCAATAAATAAATAAATAAATAAATAGATGAATAAATAAGTAGATAGATAAATAATAATAATAATAATAATAATAATATATACATAATAATAATGATGATAATAAGTAGATTGATAATAATAATAATAATAATAATAATAATAATAATAATAAGTAGATAGATAAATAATAATAATATACATAATAATAATAATAACAATAATAAGTAGATAGATATATAATAGTAATAATTATAATGATGATAAGTAGATTAATTAATAATAATAATAATAATAATAATAATAATAATAATAATAATAATAATAATAATAATAGCAATAATAATAATAACAATAACAATAACAATAATAATAATAATCCATGTATATACTCATTAACAACAAACCAACAATTCCGTACAGTACAGGAATGGAACAGAGGGCACCATGGGACTCGTTGACCTCACCTCCCAGCTACGAGTCTGCCATGTTGGGTCAGCCTTATGTCATCGCCCCTATGACCCCTTACCCTTACCCCTTCCCTACCCCTGATAATACCACCTTACATCATTACGTCTATGGATGTTCTTCATCTACTAATTCGGGGTCATCACAGGTCAGTCTGGGTCAAAGGTCAAGGGGAAACGATTGTGGGGGTCAAAGGTCAAGGGCAAACGATTGTGGGGGTCAAAGGTCAAGGGGAAACGATTGTGGGGTGTCAAAGGTCAAGGGCAAACGATTGTGGGGCGTCAAAGGTCAAGGAGAACGATTGTGGGGGGTCAAAGGTCAAGGGCAAACTATTGTGGGGGTCAAAGGTCAAGGGCAAACTATTGGGGGGAGGTCAAAGGTCAAGGGCAAACTAATGGAGGTCAAAGGTCATGGCAGGCAGATCAAGGGTATATGATTAAGGGTCAAAGGTCATCACAGGTCATTCAAGGGTCAATTGGATAGAGGTCAAAGGTCATGGCAGGTCAAGAGTAAAGGATAAGGGTAACCAAAAAGGGTCAAAAGTCAAGGCAGGTCAAAGGGCAAATGGATAGAGTTCTTAGGTCATCACAGGTCAGTTAAGGGCAAATGAAAAGGGTTCAAGGGTTACTGCACCTCAAGGCTAAATAATAAACAGAAATATTAGGTTCTGCATCGTGAATAGAAATAATAATAATAATAATTATAATAATAATAATAATAATAATAATAATAATAATAATAATAATAATAATAATAATAATAATAATAATAATAATAATAATAATAATAATAATAATAATAATAATAATAACAATAATAATAATAACAACAATAATAATAAATGTAAGAATGATTTTATCTATATCTTAATTATAACACATCATTTCCCACTCAGTCATAATAAACAGATAAATAGATAAATAGATAAAACAGATAATAGATAAATAGATAAAAACAGATAATAGATAAATAGATAAAAACAAATAATAGATAAATAGATAAAACAGACAATAGATAAATAGATAAAAACAGATAATAGATAAATAGATAAAAACAAATCATATATAAATAGATAATAAACACATTCCTTCCCCACCTCCCCCTCCACACACACACACACACACACACACACAGCTCAGTACGGCACCCTCAGCTCCACCGTTCTCGCCACCACCAACCTCCGTCACTGTACCACCGTCCTCGAGAAGATTACCTGTACCACCACCACCACCGTCCTCCACCTCCTTACCTGTGGGTCCTAATGAGGTTCACTATTGGAGACATCATGGCTTGGATCTACTCTTGTCTACTAATTATATCCACATCACCAAACGTAGAGGTGTGTGTGTGTGTGTGTGTGTGTGTGTGTGTGTGTGTGTGTGTGTGTGTGTGTGTGTGTGTCATATTCTCCACCAAATATTTTACAGTAGTAGAGGTTTATGTGTGTGAATATGTGTGTGTGTCTATAAATCCTACTCCCATCCATGCACTAACTCTCTACTACTCCTCCTCCTCCTCCCACTCCTACTCCTCCTCCTACTCCCACTCCTCCTCCTCCTCCTCCTACTCTTCCTCCTCCTTCCCCCCCACGTACAGACGACAAATACAGCATCACCGACAACACCAAGTCTCTCCTCTACACCACCACTATAGACATGGAGACCACCTGTTGTTGCTGTTCATCTCCTCGGGGTCCTGGCATTACTTTCCACCTCGCCAGTCGAAACAAACAACAAGTCTTAACCATACAACAATTCACACACAACTCTTGCTGCTCTGCCCGCGAGATGGTAGGTATATGGTGATGGATATAATGATGATGGTAGGTATGGTGATGGATAGTATGGTGATGGTAGGTATGGTGATGGATAGTATGGTGATGGTAGGTATGGTGATGGATAGGTGATAGTATGGTGATGGATAGTATGGTGATGGTAGGTATGGTGATGGATATAATGATGATAGTAGGTATGGTGATGGATATAATGATGATGGTAGGTATGGTGATGGATATAATGATGATAGTAGGTATGGTGATGGATAGGTGATGGTAGGTATGGTGATGAATATAATGAGGATGCATGGTTATAATATTATGTGAAAATCTATGTGTGGTATGATGTATATAGTATTGTGTATGGATGTCATGTGTTATCTGCTCAAAATAATTACAGTATAATTATATTGATCTCTCTTGCCTGTGGTGCGTAAATAGTCTTTTCAAGGGGAGATTCTTTTTTTTTTTTCTGGCTGATGAATATAAGGTTTCTGATTCCTCTAAACATGCCATGAAACAGATCTCCTATTAGTATTATTGAGGGAGTCTGTTTTCTGGCATAGTTTGGAGGAATCAATAGTCTACCAATTTACCACAAGTATATAATTTGTTATAATATATAGATTATTTTTTTAATGAACCTGCTTGATAAATCTCTCGACATTCCTTCCTAAACACACACACATACACACACACACACACACACACACACCCTTCTCTCCTCCCCCCCCCACCCCCACCATCATACCATCTACTGCAGGAAGTGAACGTGAGTCTTCCTTCCAACGTGGCCTTAGGAACAGTGGAAGGCAAAGGGTCCCATTTCACCCTCAGTAACCAGTCAGGGGATGTGTTGTGTTATCTCGACCAGGAAAACGATTGCTGCAACTGTTGTCCCGTTCCATTCAAGGTATATAATTATGTACAGTCATGGTCAATAATCCTGCAAAACCTTCCAATCAAATGGCTTCGAAAAATGATTCAAAACTACCTTTAATAATTTGGTTAGCCTGTATATAATTTAGTTAACCTTTAATAATTTGGTTAGCCTGTATATAATTTAGTTTACGTGTATATAATTTAGTTAACCTTTAATAATTTAGTTTACCTGTATATAATTTAGTTAACCTTTAATAATTTAGTTAGTTAGCCTGTATATAATTTAGTTAACCTTTAATAATTTGGTTAGCCTGTATTGTACATGATTTGGTTAGCCTGTAAGAGTCTGTAATAATTATACCTATTAATTACTGAACTAAACAGGTGATACCCGCGTCGTTCCCTCATGACGTGGGTACTGTGGACCAATGTGGACAAGGTACAATGGTCACCTTCCCTATGGTTCTGGATGTTGCCACCAGGACTCTACTTGTTGCATTTGCTCTCAGTCAGGTAAGATATATATATGTAAAGTCATGGTCTAATGTTCTGCAACCTGGTGAATAAAAGCGAGCTATTTGAGTTAATTTTATGAACCAAAATTGCACACACCAACAACTATAGTTTCGGATCATTTTTCGAAACCATCTTATTGGAAGGTGTTGCAAGACTATTGACCATGACTGTACAGTTGCCAAAAAAGATATTGCGACAACTATTGATACAACATTAAATATATTAATGTCCATAGTTGTTTGTAGGGATTATAAGTATGTATTACAGAAGGATATTATGTCAGAAAACAGATCCCCTATCAGTACAAACCATTATGGATATCTGTTTTTTTGGCAT
>JAWZYT010002430.1:0-17500 GCA_034508575.1 Petrolisthes manimaculis | reverse complement strand
CAAAACCTTTCACAAACATAACACATCTATAATGGTCTTTACTGTGACTTGGGGCTATAATTAAGGGGGTGTGGGAATAGGGGGACAGGCTTGGGGGGGGTTTGGGGGGTGCAGGAGTAGGGGAACAGGCTCAACATGCCACGAAACACACACACCTATATGGAAGGAGCTTGTTTCGTGGCATGTTCAGGAGGAATCAGAAGCCTCCAATTTTCAAACACGATCACAGGGTCCTTTTAAATGAGCCGAGGAGTAATCTGACACTGGGTTTGAGAGCGTTTGAAAGGTGTAGCAAGATGTAGTAATACTAGTTTTAATAAAAAAAAAATATATATATATTACAAATTCATACGTCATGAAAACCTCTTTATTGCATCAAATACAGTAGTTTAAACATAAAAACAGACAAAACAGGATGAAAATACTAGTACGTTTACCTTCACTTTTTCTGACTACATCACGGATCCATTAAGGGAAGTAACCTTATGTGGTCAATTTGGAGTCAATGTAGACCTCCAAACTCACTTATAATACACATTCCCAGTATAATTTCATACGGAGGGATTTTGGTTCCTGGCATGGTTTGGAGGAATCAGTAGCCTACAGATTTCCCATAATAGGTTACTTCCCTTAATCTAGTATTGTTAATCACTATGTTGAGTTCCACAAAGGTATTTATCATTATTTTGGAGTATATATATTGGTGCTGACTGTTCACACCCACTTTCCAATTGGGCACACACACACAATGACAGCACCGTTTCTTTAATTAAATATAATCACGAAGGAGCGATATCACCCTCTCAACACAGAGGCCACAACCAGACTGACCTGGGCTTTTCAAATTTCAAACACACCACAGGACCAACGGTTTTCCTGGCATACGGTTAATTGTTTGTTTTGGTCGTTATCTGGGGGATTAGAGCCGGTAGTTTGCCACACGGATTATAATGACTAGTAATTTCACAGTGGATTAAGTAGCGTTTTCTGAACCTGACTTGATCACTAATGAAGACACACCAGTAAATTCATATTAAATTATATGTGGTAAAAGAACCTGCCAGACTAGTGGCTTTTTATTCCTCTTGAGTATGCAACATAAACAAGCTCCTTCAATGTAGGTGTGTGTGTGTGTTTCGTGGCAATGTTTGAAGGACTCGCTAACCTCCAATTTTCTACAATAAAATTTAGTGCCATTCTCATGTTTCCATGATAATGTTTCCGTGTTTCCAGATGTTGGGTAATGTGTTGTGTGAGTAACTGTAGTTTGCTATGTTAGTGAGTGCTTGTATGCCTTGTGGTCGAGGGTGTTTAAGGTGTATGTTACTGATGTTGTCAGGACCACAGGCAGGTGAGTGTTTTAAGTTGTGAATGATGTGGTTCGTCTGATGATTTGTGAATGGTGCATAGTCTGGGTCAGTGGGAAAATGTCTCTTACGTCTAATGATTTGTCTGTCTTCAGGATGAGGGTGAAGGTGGCTGACGTGAGAAAAATGTTGGATGAGTGCGTTTGCTTGTTGTTTGTTATAGGGGGTATAGTGTCTGTTGGCTGCATGTGATTGTGTAGTGTTGCTGTTGGACAGTGTACGTGATGCTGTTTAGTGTTTTGTAAAGTTTGCTGGTGTTGGTTTTGTGATCAAGTGTATTGACAAAACTTTGCCAGTTAAGTGTTTTCTGTTCTTTAATTTTGTTGTTTATTTGTGTATTTAGTGCTTGTATTTGGTTTATTGTGTGTTGTGTAAGAGGGGTTGGGGATGTGTGTCTCTGTCTCGATGTCTGATGAGGTCTTGAATATCAATATAAGCATAACTATTCTAAATACACACACATACTATTATCATAATAATATAGTATACTATAATAACACCTACACCATCACAAGCATTACTGATAATTATAACTACCATCAGAGCCTAGTCAAAATGAAATTAATGTTTGAATCACCCGCCACATTGAAATAAGTGGTTCCTCGCTTGTGACTGTGGGAAAACAAATTGTGTACTGACTATTTATATCGTTCTGTAATGATTTTGATGTCATATAAATACATACATTAATAATTACCAGTTATAATTTTAAATTAGAATGAAGACTACAACTTTAGAGTTGTTACAGCAATAAAAAAAAATCAGCAGGCTGCAGCATTCCGAAACTTGACAGACAGACTGAAGAAAGGAAAACAACAGTCAGGAGTCAGGACTCAGCAGCCATTTTTCAATCACAGCCAGAGAGGAGAACCAGACAACTGTGTATAATGTGTATTTTTCGCCTGATTAATTGTTCCTTTCAAGTTTTCACACACACACAGTCACACAGAGGACCGTCATGCACATAACCATAATTGAATAGTACATTGGTATATAATTATAAGTACAATTGGTAACTTCCTGGCCTTTTTTTTAAAGTTGACAACATTATAGAAACAGAGATGAGACTGGTTATGTTACTATTACTTTATTAAGAGGTACTCTAACTTAGCTGGTGTGTGGGAATTGGAAGGCAACTCAGGTTCCTCTGTTATGTACCAGAAAGCAGAATACAGTACTGTAGTCCAAATCTACATACGAGTTAGGGATGGGTTTTATAGCTTAATTTTTTTAGTGTCTTTTTTTAGAGAGCTCCCTCAGTCACCTACAAGTGACATTTAAATTGGTAAAAATTTACAATAGCGCCTCCAAGTTTTTTTTTTTTTTTTTTGGCGAAATGTTTTACAGCCACTCTAACCAACCTGACCTGACCTAACCTAGACCTAACCCTAACAACCTTCGGTCCTAACCCTGACAACCTTCGGTCCTAACCTTAACAACCTTCGGTCGTAACCCTAACAACCTTCGGTCGTAACCCTAACAACCTTCGGTCCTAACCCTAACATGATATTTTATATTGTGACGAAACGAAATACGAGCACCAACTTAAACCTTCATGACGGTATTGTATATATAATTAACTATTATGTTTGCATATTGACATTCGAATGTATTTGGAGGCGTGCTTATAAACTTATACCTTTAAATTTACCCTCCAAGCTACCAGTGAGTACTGTACTGTATTTACATAATGTTTATGATAAATTATGATGTACGTACATGAGCCAAAATAAGTATATCCAGGTGTTGTTGAAGTTTGGAATCATCTGACATATCAGTGAATCAATTACAACACTTATCCTGTCTCATACAAAATTCCTTGATCTCTTTTAATACTCCATCAGGCTATTCAAAGCATACTTTGATATTTGTTTTGTTTCCTGACAGGACATACTGTACAGGAGCACACAACCTGAAGATCCTATATTTTTTCAGATACTTCAGTGGTGGTTGGTGAAACTGTGGAACATCATCAGCAACAAGACTCATCATACGTTCCAGTAACTCTGCCATGTTCCTATCACTGTCGTGTTCCAGTCATTGTAATGTTTCGGTTGTTCTGTCACATTCCAATCGCTGTCATGTTCTGGTCGTTCTGTCAAGTTCCGTTCGGTGTCACATTCCTGTCACTGTATCAGTTTATGGTCACTCGTGTTCCGGTCGGTTGGTCACATTCCATTTGCTCTGTCACATTCCACTCGCTCTGTCACGTTCCTGTTGCTGTGTCGCTTTATGGTCACTCACATTCTGGTCGTTTTGTCGCGTTCCGGTCGTTCTGGCACTTTCTGATCTAGCTCGGAAGCCCAAATTGGCTATTATGCATATACAATAATAGCCGCAGCCTACAAAGCTGACCTGTCTGCTTGCTAGTTTATAATCTTTCAGTGTTGCAGTGTATACAAATATTACCTATTTCTAAGTATTGCAGTGTATATTATGTGTAACAGGTTTTAGTTTTCATGATGTGTATGCATGAGTTTATTATTACATGCTTTTCAGTTTTATTATATATAGTACAGTATGATCATATTTATGTATATAGCATTGTCATAAACTGCTGTGAAAGTGTGACAACCAACAGCTGAACAGATTAATCCATTCCCATTATTGTTATTATTATTATTGGCCTTTTATACCTGTGATGGAAAATAGGGATACAAGGACCATATTGTATCATCCATGACCTGTGTGTGGAACTATGTATGACCTGTCTGAATTTATGATCAATCAATACTGTGGATTTATGACCTGTTGACCTATTTGGATCTATTAACCAGTTTGTATCTATGACCTGGTTATATTTATGACCCTTTTTTTATCTATGAACTGTCTATTTATCGATGACATGTCTATGAATCTATAACCAATCTGTGTATTTATGGACTGGTATTGTAACCCACTATATGTACAGGTCTGTGTGTGTGTGGTACCTCTCCTCATGAGTATATAAACCCTCGGTGGCTATTCTAGAACCTGGATCAACGAGAAGGACAGCAAGAACACTATTGTACTACTGCAGCTGTATTAACCTGATTCCTAGTTTCTTTTAAATTGTAACCATTTTCTAACATATTATTTTACTGTTGATTTTACCTTGCCTTTCCCATTTCATGTGCATATCGAGGGAATTTTTTTATTGTGTATTTCTCTGCATTCTTATTGTGTATTTTTATGTATTTTTAAGTGAGATTTATATGTATGTATTATTTCATGCATTTTTGTTTACATGTTATTGTGTACATTTAATTTATAATCCTTTAAGAAATTATGTGTTCCCTCGGTTATTATCTGTATTATATTATTACAATGTTTATTTCAAGTTTCATATGTAATGCATTCTTGCACTGAAGCAACAACATATAACTCTGAACCAAATTATTTATGTTTGTCTTCTTCTTTCCAGAGTGACCAGAGGACAGTCATCAGAGAAGAGGGACCCAGGTATTTATAGTAATGTATCTGTAACTTTATGTACATTATATACTTGATAATATGTACATATAAATTTGACAATGAATGCTGATTATACAATTAGGTAGGCAGGACTTAAGGCAGGGTGATGCAACTTGTGCATCACCTTACATTCCCTTGCAGTCAGGGTCCCCCGCTACCGGGACCAAGAGGACGATCCTGTGAAGAAGAGCAGCAAGAGGACAAACCCGTGAAGAGGATGAGAAGAGGATAATCGCACGGCACACGAGGATGACAAGAGGATACAACCCCTACCTGAGCACAGGAATCAAGGTGTATCTTGCATGTTTGTATTGACTAACATATTGATGATTATATAGCTACAGATTAGGTAGGTAGGTATGATTATATAGCTACAGATTAGGTAGGCCTTCCTTAACGCAGGGTAGAGCATGGGAGGCTTTCCGTGCCACACCCTGCATTCTCTTCTAGCCCAGGTGTGTGTATGTGGACGGAGCAGGGACGGAAGGAGAGAATAGAGAAAAGCAAGAGGAGCGATGAACCAGGCTCGGATGATCCAAGACGCTTACAGCAGCTAGAGAACAACGAAGAAGAGGTAAGTGCACGTTATCCCATTGTCTGTCTGTCTGTCACTTTTAAGGTATATTATGATCACAAGGTGTGCTGTTAACCACCATCCTCTTTGTCGAAACTGAAGTATATAAATAGGTATCGGTAATTAACCCGACTGTATATGCAATAGTGTGAATCTAGTATAGACTAATGATATTTTTGTATTCTTTCGCTGTTGCTGCCACCACCACCACCACCACCACCACTACTACTACTACTACTACTACTACTACTACTACTACCACTACTACTACCACTACCACTACTACTACCACTACCACTACTACTACCACTACCACTACCACTACTACTACCACTACTACTACCATCATCTGAACACCATTACCCTGTTGCTACCACCATCTTCCTGAACAAAAAGGGTGGGTACTTATACCATACTATATAATTTTATACATTTTTTTATTTAGTACAGTAGCCTACCTTTGATTAGCATTATTTAAGGGTTTAATTCACAATTATATTTTTATTTTTGTATTGATTAATATACTTATTTACAGATTTTATAATTTTTGTTAGCATTTTCAAAATATGTATTTCAGGTTTAATTAAATTTTGGATTTTCAGAATGACAGTAATTACACTTGGATTTCAGGTTTAATTACATATTGTTATTTCAGGTTTAATTGTATATTTGGATTTCACGTTTAGCCAAATTAGATTTTGGATTAATGGTATTGGATTTTCAGAAATAACCATATTTTTGGATTTCAGATATAATTACATTTTTGGATTTCAGGTTTAATTAATTTTTTAAATTTCAGATTATTATATTTTTGGATTCCAGGATTAATTACAATTTTGGATTTCAGATTCAGATTTAGCCTAATGTTATTTTGGATTTCAGGTACCTATAATTAAATTCATGGATTTCAGGTTGGATTTACAACGGCATTTACTTTTGCAGGTTTATAATGTTCTTTCACATTTTGATTCATAAATAAATACCCATGTAAATAAATAAATATATTGGCATGGTTGCTTTTGTCTCCTTATAAAAAGCTTTATATATATCTTGTTGGTAAATTGGAAGGCTTCTGATTCCTCCGAACTAACTAAACCAGCAGGAAACGAGACTACCTTATGGGGGTGCGGAAATAGGGGGACAGGCTTGGGGGGGTGCGGAGAATTTTGGTTGGATCGGGGGTGGGGTGCGGAAATAGGGGGACAGGCTTGGGGGGTGCGGAGAATTTTGGTTGGATCGGGGGGGGGGGGGGGGGGTGCGGGAATAGGGGGACAGGCTTGGGGGGGGGGGAATAGGTTACAGGATTTCTACCCACCCCAAGCCTGTCGCCTTCTTCCCGCACCCCCCAAGCTTGTCCCCCTACTCCCGCACCCCCCTAATGTTACTATAATAGGTGATCTGTTTCGTGGCATAGTATTGGAGGATTCGCTTTTACCCTTAAGGGCTTCTGATTCCTCCTGCCCATGCCACAAAACAAGCTCGTTCCAAATAGGTGTGCGTTTTGTGGCATTATTTGTAGTTTAAATAAAATTATGACCAGCATGGAAAAGGACAGTAAAAATTAGCATATATGAAAATGGAATGAGAAAGCAAATACTGTATATAACGTAGGAAGGACGTGGACGTAAATAGTATGATTCATTAATAGGAAAGTCAATTAAGGATACAATAAGACTAATAAGTGTGGTTGGTTGGGATAATTACAAACCAAGACCAATGTGGAATCGACCCTAATAAAAAGAGTGACTAGTGTGGTTGGTTGGGGAGGATCATAACAAACTCCCCAATATTTGTTTACATACAAGGGGCTCGTGAGGTGATTTGGTGTTTTTTCAGCAGTGTGGGCTCTTCTTAACTCACAAGCCCCTAGAAATGAAAGAAAGTGTGCTTATTAAGGTAGACTAAAATATATAGTAGGGTGGTGTTTGTTTGTTCAGAGTGTGTGTGTGCGGGCGTGCATTTAATTAAACACGTTTTGATGAAATCAATGGCACATTAAAAAAAATGTAAATTCAATCTTAAAGTCATTACCTAGTTCTTAAGATAAAAAACATACCCAATTATTATGGTCATATTTTCACTCCTTAATACTACAACTATCACCATCACCACGTACCATTACAACAATCACCATTAATACTACCACTACCATTGCCACCACCATTACCAACAAAATTTCTGGAACCACCACTGCCATCGCAACCAAATGTCCTATACCACCACAATACCACTACTACCATACCTTCTAACACCACAACTACCATCACCACGATCACCACCACTTATTACCACCACCAATGAGAGAGAGAGAGAGAGAGAGAGAGAGAGAGAGAGAGAGAGAGAGAGAGAGAGAGAGCAATATCCTCAGCTTCAGTGATAATAACCTGACTTATTACACTTGCTTCCCTCCAGGCCAACCACTAGACCGAAAATCCTTGAGGGACCAGTGGCGTTTTAACCCTTAACGGGAGATTCTTCTAAAGGCGAATTTACTGATTCCTTCAAACTATGCCACGAAACAACAGATACCTCATGAAGGTAACAAAAAACAAGGTCATCTGCTGTTTCCTGGTACATATAGTTTTGGAGGAATCACAGACCTTCCAATTATCAACAATAAAGAAAATTTTCCCTTGATGATTGACGTCTTCTGTAGTTTTTGTTTCTGAATAACTTTTTTTTTCTCGGTTGGATACAATCGTTATAAAATTACCAATCGTAGTTTACAACTATACAGGATCTCCACAAGTGAAAGAGTAGATAGTTAATGAAATCCCTGCCCTTGTTGGGTGTGATGATAAATTGGGTATTTATACCTATTGCATTTTATTAGTGGGTCACACTTGCTTAAGTAGACTTTATACAGGCCTTTAATGGGACAACAGCTGGGGTAGTATTCCGTCAGAGAAGGATACAAATAAGAGGGATAAGAAGCTCTCAAGAAAGAACAAGATAACGTGATAATCTTCCACAGCTTGTATATGTTTCACTGTTCAGTTTTCTGCCAACTCCCACCTGACTCGTTTAGTGGTGGGACCTTGGGATGTGCTGGTGGAAGCGGCACCTTGGGATCTGCTCTCATGATCGGACACGGTGTCCCCTGAACCCTAATCACTATCAAGCGATGTGGTGGGGTCTGTGGCTGGGGAGGACTTTGGTGAATACTGTGTGGCATCCAGTCTGAGCCAGTTATACGGACATGGAGGCTGTTTCTACTGACGGGTTCCCAACAAGCAGCCCCTCATGTAGTTGTAAGTGAAGGGGTATTCTGGGTGAAGCTGGCACCCGTCGAGTCCAACAAAGTTTCTCAGCCTGGCTTCACCACCTTGGTCCAGCCGCGTCAGCTTGAGCATGTCTTCGTGTCTGAGGTTGAAGTCATCGAGGCTCTCAAACAGTTGGCCCACGTCATTCACTGCGTTCGTCTGAGTGATGGACACAATTTCCTGTTGGTGGAGAAACTTGAGTAGGATGCTGGCAGGGGTGACGCCGTGTTTCTCCGCCACCGACCTCACTGTTTTGTGTTCCACCAACCATGGATACTCCTCCGTGGGCACGTGCAGTGGGTTGCCCAGTGGATGGATGGCGAATGGAGTAACCTGTAGACTCTTCATGAACTCCCTCTCCTCCACACACATGTTGTACGCATTGATGTCGAGTTGCATGATGGCGGGTGGGACTCTTGCCATGTCATAGATCCTGCTGAGTTGTGCCATGTTGCAGTTGCAGAGGCCGAGCATCTTGCAGTGGCCTTTGGAGTGTTCTTTCTCCATGGCCCTCCACACGTCTCTCAGACACGTGTCCATATCCAGCTGGGGTTGACCTTCCTGGTTTCTGGGTCGCACGTCGTTGTCGTCTTTACCCAACAGACCAACAGGACCCTCTATGAAGTAAGCATCCACATAGTCGAGGCCGAGGCGTTTGAGTGACTTGTGGAGGAACTTGCTCACGTCTGCCCCTGTGTTCCCGATCATGGGCAGCTTAGCGATGATGAAATACTTTGACCTGGCATCACCTCTCTTCCAACGCCTCCTCAGCACCTTCTTCACCTTCCTCTCGCACTTGTCGGAATAATTGGTGTCGATGATTTTCACTCCCTTGCTGACGGCCTGTTTCAGCTTGAGGTGCACCACTCTGGGGTTCTCCTCTTCATTTGTTGATATTCCCAAGAGAGGGACATATGTCTTTTTTCTCTCAGACGTTACTCCTCTTTGATTCTCCAGCGCCACCTTATCACTGCAGGACATCTTGAGGGAAAAAATATATAGGTAACTTCCTGGACGAACTTCACACGAATATTACTGTAACATTCACCTGAGATCTTTGAGTGAGTTCTGCCTACAGGTGCATTGTCGACCACCTGACAGGACGACACACCACTGAGACTCAAACCATTGGATAATTTTTACACGTTTTCTGTATAGAGAAGTGAACCTAGAATCCAAGAGAGAGAGAGAGAGAGAGAGAGAGAGAGAGAGAGAGAGAGAGAAAAAAACAACAACAACTCTACATCTATGGGATATAATATGTCCCCGGGGAAGGAATGAGGGAGGAGGGATTATGAACCTTGAAGGGAGGTATATATAGGATGTTTGTGTGTGTTTGTTTGTGTGTGTGTGTGTAGTGAAGATGGTGGTGGTGGTGGGTGTAAGGGTGTAAAGATATGTAATAAATAGTGAAGATATGCAGTGAATAATGTGGATGACTGCTGGATAGTGAAGTGAGAAATGGGGATGTGTGGTGTGTCACGGTTTGATCCGTGATCATAACGTAACGTACGTAAGCAGTAGGATGCTATATATTATATATATATTAACAATGGAATACCACGTGTGGGGAATGTTCTATAAGGCATGGAACAGTGGTATTTTCCTCAGTCAGGAAGACAAAGACAGAGGAATTGAGTTGAGCAATTTGAAATAGAGGAGTGCTGGTACCTGTTAATTAAGGAAAGGTCACGTCAGGTCAGGTGAGGTCGAGTACCCATTCACTCCATTCTGTGTTTCATTACTCTGATATATATTTTGCATTAATAATTATGCTAATGGGCATCTACTACTCATCAAAATTGATTTTTGAAGTGGAAGGGGAATTATTGGGATTTTACAGTACGTCATAGGTTAATCGAAGGCATGTATAACTAAAGTGTGAGTGACATATGTAAACGTAGTCAAGGACTAGGCTATGCGAACACATGAGAGGGAGGACAAGCATGGCCGACAGTTGGGCCAGGTAAAAAAAAAAGGTTAAATGGGGAGGAGTCAGAAGGGTAATTAACCTCCACCACCCATAGCTTGATTTTCAAGGAATACAGCAGTTGGTAGCTAGACACTCGACGAAGAACACACCTCGTATCCAGCCCTCGTTGCTTTGCCTAGGGGCCTATAGTTTTAACGTAACGTCGAAATTGTTTAATTACTTTTTCACAAGACTTATTGTTAATTAACTCACTATTCATTCGCTAGACGAGAATCAGTAAGGTGTCATTATATAGGTGAGGAGAGGGCTGGCTGGAATTACGAGTGTGTGTGTGTGTACGAGGGACAGTAAACGAGTGTGAAATTGACATTGAAATATACCAACTGGGTTGCTTGATTCCATTACTATTACGATAACGTAATTACCGTCTCCTGTGTGTGCGAGGGGAAGTGCTAGCTCGTGATAAATATATTAAAGTAAAGTAATATTACTGTCCACGTGTACTACGAGCGACCGAGGAAGCACGTGTGGAGAGGAGCGACGAGGAGTAAGTACCGTACGTATATAGCTATCTATTGGAGCGTGAACGGAAGTGTGTGTGTGTGATTATTTTATGATTGAATTTAATTATTCATTTTGTTGGCTTGGAATTTATTAATAAATAGAGAAAATTGGCATTTTGTGTGGTAATTGACCCTTATTGCATGCTCTATAATCATACATATATAGCAGGACGAACCCAGAATAAATTTATTGTGTTGGAGGGAAGGATACAGGGATATAACTCTGGGTAACTCGCTGCAGCCAACCAACGAGATTACATATTTCCAGCAAGGTAAGCTTTGGTAATTTATTATAAAGCCACATTCATTGATATCTGTTCAGTCCACCCCCACATAATTGGCGCCCGAACAGGGACCTGCTCTTTGTATTAATTCCAGTCACACACGCGCACACCTTCACGAGTAGATAGGTTACGGTTGTCCAGGAATTAAGGCAAAGGAAACAATAGAAAATATTTTAATATGTATACCGTAGCCGAATTAATGGAGGAAGCCCGAAGCTTGGGATATACAGATACGGTCGAGATTCGACAGTACGTAGAGCGTCGTCAAGAGGATGACAGGCTCGAAAGGTTGAGTCAGAGAGAGGCTGAAAAGGAACAGAGAGAGGCTGAAAAGGAACAGAGAGAGGCAGAAGAGAGAGAGAGAGCGCATGAAAGAGAAAGATGGGCACACGAGCAGAAAATGGTGGAACTGCAAGCACAGGCGAATAGTAGTCAAAGCAGTATTGCAAGCCCGACTACAGTAACCCCGAGACTACAACTGGCGAAGTATGTAGAGGGAGACGAAATTGAACCGTTTATTGAGCGATTCGAGATGCTTGCAGACACATACGTCTTTGGTGACGATGTGAAGAAAATAGAGTTCCTTAACCTGTTCGATGGTAAAGCCCTTAGTATCCTCTACCGACTCGATCCTGACACCAGGAATTATGCGAGTATGAAAAAAGCTCTGTTGCAAGCATATGGGGTGACGGTCGATGATGCACGGAAGCAGTTTTTGAGTGCTTCCTTGCAAGATAAAGAGACCGTTGCACAGTTTAGTGCACGTCTCGCTAGCCACCTGGATCAGTGGTTTGATAAGGCCGAAACACCCAAGACGTTGGAGGGGATAAAGGACTTGTTGCTTCGCACGCAACTAGAGAAGTCTTGTCCTCCAGAATTGTCGGCCCAGATTAAAACCCATAAGATTAATTGCCTCAAGGAAATGGTGGAAATGTCGGATGCACATTTCACCGCATACGGTTACCACACGCGGGTTCAGTCGTGTGAGAAAATTGCCCAGTTAAATAAGCCTTCCCAAGACTCTGCTGGTTCATATAATAAATCTAGTAATAATGATGATTCACAGCAGCAGAGTCAGGTTGTACGTCCGCAACCTAATCCTCACTTTAATCACGCCAAGAAACAAGGCAATAATTATTATTCACAGCAGTCAAGTCAGTACCGTTATCAGGGGAGAAGTAACGGGAAGAGTTATAATAACCACGGTGGTAATAAGGGTTATTATCAGCGATCGGCTGCTGCTACATATACATATAGTGAACCACAGTACCCAGCTGTAGGTACGGCAGCTACGGCTAGCGCTGCTGGGGAAACTCCCGAGGGTGGAGAAGGATATACCCAGCAGACGACGGAAGCTCGTCAGGGTGAGAAGGATGAAGGGTTACGTGTTCACGGGGACCATCGGTGGTTTAAAGGGAAGTGCTAGCGTTGGGGCAGACCTTATGTCACGGTTGCCTGAGGAAAATTGAGCGAGTAACTAATTATGGGTTATAGTTAGGATTCAAATTACTCGTTTCACTGTTATTTCCGAGTGCAACGAGCACAAACCCTTTATCCAAACTCAAATTTGGGGTTCACCTCGGTCTGATGTTTGGATATTGTATTGGGTCTTCCAAGACTTGGGTTTCAGCGGTTATCCCTGACTCGAGTCTTGGATGATTAATTAATATATATATATTGCCTTACAGGAATTGATGGCAGTTGGATGGTCTCCAGAATAATTTTTTGCATTTTTATTATTACATATTATGTAACAATGACACAATGTATTACATACACCACACTTATATATTGTTTAAATGTGTACTATTGGTACTAGACATTACCAGGTATAATTATTCTTGCCACGGAGTTTCTCCTTAGATTTTCAAAGTTAAAGTAACTGTTAGGAGTTTTTCACTCATTGGCAAAAATAAACACTTAACTGGTATTAAGTCATGACACATACAAGAATGAGTGAAGTGTGAGTGAGTTATTATTGTAATAGTTATACATGCAAAGACGTCATTACCACTTCATTATTTTATTAAACATTGCATAGAGCAATGTCTCTTCTGTGTGTGCGAATGTCACGGTTTGATCCGTGATCATAACGTAACGTACGTAAGCAGTAGGATGCTATATATTATATATATATTAACAATGGAATACCACGTGTGGGGAATGTTCTATAAGGCATGGAACAGTGGTATTTTCCTCAGTCAGGAAGACAAAGACAGAGGAATTGAGTTGAGCAATTTGAAATAGAGGAGTGCTGGTACCTGTTAATTAAGGAAAGGTCACGTCAGGTCAGGTGAGGTCGAGTACCCATTCACTCCATTCTGTGTTTCATTACTCTGATATATATTTTGCATTAATAATTATGCTAATGGGCATCTACTACTCATCAAAATTGATTTTTGAAGTGGAAGGGGAATTATTGGGATTTTACAGTACGTCATAGGTTAATCGAAGGCATGTATAACTAAAGTGTGAGTGACATATGTAAACGTAGTCAAGGACTAGGCTATGCGAACACATGAGAGGGAGGACAAGCATGGCCGACAGTTGGGCCAGGTAAAAAAAAAAGGTTAAATGGGGAGGAGTCAGAAGGGTAATTAACCTCCACCACCCATAGCTTGATTTTCAAGGAATACAGCAGTTGGTAGCTAGACACTCGACGAAGAACACACCTCGTATCCAGCCCTCGTTGCTTTGCCTAGGGGCCTATAGTTTTAACGTAACGTCGAAATTGTTTAATTACTTTTTCACAAGACTTATTGTTAATTAACTCACTATTCATTCGCTAGACGAGAATCAGTAAGGTGTCATTATATAGGTGAGGAGAGGGCTGGCTGGAATTACGAGTGTGTGTGTGTGTACGAGGGACAGTAAACGAGTGTGAAATTGACATTGAAATATACCAACTGGGTTGCTTGATTCCATTACTATTACGATAACGTAATTACCGTCTCCTGTGTGTGCGAGGGGAAGTGCTAGCTCGTGATAAATATATTAAAGTAAAGTAATATTACTGTCCACGTGTACTACGAGCGACCGAGGAAGCACGTGTGGAGAGGAGCGACGAGGAGTAAGTACCGTACGTATATAGCTATCTATTGGAGCGTGAACGGAAGTGTGTGTGTGTGATTATTTTATGATTGAATTTAATTATTCATTTTGTTGGCTTGGAATTTATTAATAAATAGAGAAAATTGGCATTTTGTGTGGTAATTGACCCTTATTGCATGCTCTATAATCATACATATATAGCAGGACGAACCCAGAATAAATTTATTGTGTTGGAGGGAAGGATACAGGGATATAACTCTGGGTAACTCGCTGCAGCCAACCAACGAGATTACATATTTCCAGCAAGGTAAGCTTTGGTAATTTATTATAAAGCCACATTCATTGATATCTGTTCAGTCCACCCCCACATGGTGGTTATAGTGAAGATGTCTTGGTGGGTAATGAAGTTGTATGAAAGAAAATGAAGATGTGAAAGCATGGGGTATATTTATTCAAGAAAAAACCTTTGTGGTGCATACGATGGCGTGGTAATGGTACAGTGTGTCCATAGATAAATAACAGAGCCGTCGTACCGGTACCACACCATAGTATACACCAGCGCCAACCCCCCCCCCCCCCCGAAATTGCGTTAATAATAGAAATAAACTAAACAATTCCTCTTCTACCTCCTGAACAACGCCTAGTCATTATCTGGTGTCTCCCGCTATGTCCCGCTAGATCAAAGGTGTCATTCTTTCTGAGGAGAATGATACCGGTAAAGAAAATTCCACCCGAGTAAAGTTACTTTAATTCGTAATATTTTGTGATTCTTATTAGATAGCCATTGAGAACTGTGGTTAATATGTATAAATAACATTGATATACATACTCATTGTCTAAACAACCCTGCAGAAGCCATTAATTATCACAAATTGTGCAAATCTTTTGTTATAATCTGATCACGAAATGGCAACCAGTGAGCGATGCCAGGCTGCCAGCCCGGCCGGACTAGCCCAAACTCTCGTACTGCATTTTTAAAATGCCTGAAGAATTTATGTTTATACTATGTGTCTCACTGTAAGTTATCGGAAGTTTTAGTACTGACGTCATGATTTGGTGGAGAATGTAGTTCACGTTTTGGTTCATAATTCATTCATTATTAATTATTTTGAATTAATTATTATATCTTTCTTAATAGGGAACTGAACACTTTTTAACATATATCAGTCAAAAGCTAATAAAATTTGGCCTCTAATGAAGTCTTAAAAACCACAGTATATGTTATATTGTGGTGATATCCAGTTGTTGAAGTGAAGTAACGGTCAACAAATTATTCGTGTTTATCTTATGCGTGATTATCACCTAAACTTTAAAGGCGATTATCTCGCTTATTATATGCAATAATAGGATGGCGCTTGCTGAGTTGTCATAGCGATAGCGCCATATGACAAATTTCCCTCAGTCAGAAAGTGGTGGTGGTGGTGGGGGAAGGGGAGGGGAGGGGGGTCCTATATGCCCTGAGGGTGGGTGGGGGGGGGGTTGGCAGAGGAGGAGGAGGAGGTGGTGGTGGGGGAAGGGGGCAATGACCTAGGGGTATGGAGGGGGGGGGGAGGGGTTCGTTTGCTACCTGCCCTTTGGTCGTCCATGGAAACAACAAAGTTTTTTGTGGCCTTAATTCTCAAATGCACGCTGACACAAATCCCATTGGCCTCTTTTGTTTTCAGGCGTTATTTTATTCAGATGATATTATTTTGTTTTTATTTTGTATTGATTTTGTATTTCCCTTCCATACCCCCGCCAGCCTTTGTCGTCCCTTTTATTTATTATTATTATTATTATTGTTGTCCTTTTTTTCTAAAATTAATTGTGTTTGGAATATATATATATATATATATATATATATATATATATATATATATATATATATATATATATATATATATATATATATATATATATATATATATATATATATATATATATATAGTCTATATATATATAATATATATATACTATATATACTATATATATATATACTATATATATATATACTATATATATATATATATATATATATATATATATATATATATATATATATATATATATATATATATATATATATATATATATATATATATATATATATATATATATATATATATATATATATATATATATATATATATATATATATATATATATATATATATATATATATATATATATATATATATATATATATATATATATATATATATATATATATATATAATATATATATATATATATATATATATATATATATATATATATATATATATATATATATATATATATATATATATATATATAATATATATATATATATATATATATATATATATATATATAATATATATATATATATATATATATATATATATATATATATATATATATATATATATATATATATAATATATATATATATATATATATATATATATATATATATATATATATATATATATATATATATATATATATATATATATATACTATATATATATATATACTATATATATATATATATATATACTATATATATATATATATATATATATATATATATATATATATATATATTATATATATATATATATATTATATATATATATATATATATATATATATATATATATATATATATATATATATATATATATATATATATATATATATATATATATATATATATATATATATATATATATATATATATATATATAATATATATATATATATATATATATGAACATCGTCACCCGAAAAAAAAAAAACACACGAAACACAAAAAATGAAACAATGATAAAACAAAACAATGCAAAATAATAACAAATCCAAAAATCAAATAACGAGAATAAGAAAGCAAGTAAAATAATAACAACCAAAAATGAAATAACGAGAATTACAAAGCAAAAAAAAAAAAAAAAACCACTGAAGTCCCAAAACGAAAAAAAAAAATGAAACAACGAGAGAGAAAAAAAAAAGAACCGCCATCGACAGTAGGGCAATCGCATCTGTGTACGT
>JAWZYT010002429.1:90000-92882 GCA_034508575.1 Petrolisthes manimaculis | reverse complement strand
GTGTGTGTGTGTGTGTGTGTGTGTGTGTGTGTGTGTGTGTGTGTGTGTGTGTTGTATGGCCAGAACAAGTGTGTGTGTGTGTGTGTGTGTGTGTGTGTGTGTGTAATGAATAGGTCACCAGTGTTTACCTTAAGTTCACATAAAGGTCTGGTTTAGATTTCCAGAGGTGTACCTTAAGACTACGTCACTGGGAAATAACTCTCTCTCTCTCTCTCTCTCTCTCTCTCTCTCTCTCTCTCTCTCTCTCTCTCTCTCTCTTTCTCTCTCTTTGCACTTTTTTAGTCTCACTGTGTGTGTGTGTGTGTATTGATGGGAAATAACTAACTCATTCTCTCTCTCTCTCTCTCTCTCTCTCTCTCTCTCTCTCTCTCTCTCTCTCTCTCTCTCTCTCTCTCTCTCTCTCTCTCTCTCTCTCTCTCTCTGACATTATACTCCTCTGCAATTCAACACTCTCCTCCACCTCTCCCCTCCCTAATTTACCACTCCTCTCCCCCTCCCCAATTCACCACTCGTCTCCCCCTCCCCAATTCACCACTCGTCTCCTACTCCCCTCCCCAATTCACCACTCCTCTCCCCCTCCCCAATTCACCACTCCTCTCCCCCTCCCCAATTCACCACTCGTCTCCTACTCCCCCCCTGTATTCACCACTCCTCTCCTACTTCCCTCCCCAATTCACCACTCCTCTCCTACTCCCCTCCCCAATTCACCACTCGTCTCCCCCTCCCCAATTCACCACTCCTCTCCTACTCCCCTCCCCAATTCCCCACTCCTCTCCTACTCTCCCCCCAATTCACCACTCCTCTCCTACTCCACTCCCCAATTCACCACTCCTCTCCCCCCCCCCGTACTTTTCCCACGTCCCCCCCCCACACACACATATTTCTCACGCTACCTTTGTTGGTGAATCTTCCCCCCTATACCCCCACACCCTACATACACCCCCACCCCCACCCACACCCCCACCCACACACCTTCTCTATCCACCATTCCTACTTCCTTTTTACCATTCCTACTTTCTTTTCTACCATTCCTACTTTTCTACCATTCCTACTTCTTTTTTGCCATTCCTACCTTCTTTTCTACCATTCCTACTTCCTTTTTACCATTCCTACCTTCTTTTTCTACCATTCCTACCTTCTTTTCTATCATTCCTACCTTCCTTTCTACCATTCCTACCTTCTTTTCTACCATTCCTACTTCCTTTTTACCATTCCTACCTTCTTTTCTACCATTCCTATCTTTTTTTCTACCATTCCTACTTACTTTTTACCATTCCTACCTTCCTTTCTACCATTCCTACCTTCTTTACTACCATTCCTACTTCATTCCTACCTTCTTTCCTCGTCTCCCCATCCCTCCCTTCCACCTGTCCCTCCCTCTTATTCTTATCTCCCTTCCCCCCTCCATTTTCTCCTCGCCTCCCCCCCCCCCTCTCTCTCTCTCTCTCTCGCAGGCTACGAAAATGTGTTGTGTGTGTGTGTGTGTGTGTGATGGAGGCTGTGTGAGTTTTAAGTTATTTGCATACAATGGTCCCACACACACACACATACACACACACACACAGCCATCATATTTGTACAGTACACGGACATTATTATCTTCTTTCCTGTTACACACACACACACACACACACACACACACAAACCACTAGCCTTACTCGTGCATGGTGTTTCAAGTGTGTGTTTACTCTGTTAAAATAAAAATTTTCAGCTTCACTCTTCCCCTTTTTCTCTTCCCCTCAACTTTCCTCTTTCCCTCTGTCGTAGCTTTCCTCCTCCCTTAATCCCTCTTCCCTTCATCCCTCTCACTCTCTTCCCTCCATCCACACATCCCTCCTTACTTCCCCCTCTTCCCTCCTTGCTTGCTCCCTCTCCCCCTCTTCCTTCCCTACATACAAACATTCCTCCCTTCTCTCTTTCTCCCTCTCATCCTCCTTGCTTGCTCCCTCTCCCCCTCTTCCTTCCCTCCATCCAAACATCTCTCCTTACTTCCCCCTCTCCTCCTCCCTCTCCCCCTCTTCCCTCTTTCCTTGCTCCCTCTCCCCCTCTTCCTTCCCTCCGTCCAAACATCCCTCCTTAATTCCTGTTTCCTCTCTCCATGCTCTTACGTGTTTCAAGTTAGGTTAGGTTAGGTTAGGTTAGGGTAGGTTAGGTTAGGTTAATTCCTGTTTCCTCTCTCCATGCTCTTACGTGTTTCAAGTTAGGTTAGGTTAGATTAGGTTAGATTAGGTTAGGGTAGATTAGGTTAATTCCTGTTTCCTCTATCCATGCTCTTACGTGTTTCAAGTTAGGGTAGGTTAGATTAGGTTAGATTAGGTTAGGGTAGGTTAGATTAGGTTAGGGTAGGTTAGATTAGGGTAGGGTAGATTAGGTTAGGGCAGGTTAGGTTAGGTTAATTCCTGTTTCCTCTCTCCATGCTCTTACGTGTTTCAAGTTTGTACCCAACCAAAACCTTCCTTTCAATTGACTGTGATTGTGGCCCGTTCCAAGGAGCAATTAGCTAGACTCGAGGCAATGGGGAAAAGAAGGCGGTTGAGAATGGGGAAAATGGGGAAAAGGAGGGGTTGAAATGGGGAAAAGAAGGCGGTTGAGAATGGGGAAAGTGGGGGAAAATGAGGGGTTGAGATGGGGAAAAGAAGGGGGTTGAGAATGGGGAAAGTGGGGAAAAATGAGGGGTTGAGAATGGGGAAAAATGAGGGGTTGAAAATGGGGAAAGGAGAGGGGTTGAGACTGGGAAAAAGAGGGAGGGATTGAGATGGGAAAAAGGAGGGATTGAGACTGGGAAAAGAGGGAGGGATTGAGACTGGGAAAAAGAGGGAGGGATTGAGATGGGAAAAAGGAGGGATTGAGACTGGGAAAAGAGGGAGGGGTTGAGACTGGGA
>JAWZYT010002429.1:25000-77500 GCA_034508575.1 Petrolisthes manimaculis | reverse complement strand
GAGAGAGAGAGAGAGAGAGCAAGGAGGGATCGAGGGAGGGAATGTGTGTGTGTGTGTGGTGTATGAGAGAGAGAGAGAGAGAGAGAGAGCAAGGAGGGATCGAGGGAGGGAATGTGTGTGTGTGTGTGTGTGTTACAGCTGGGCCAGACTCATGCATGGTTGCCAGTTGGTGACATTGTTGAGGTAATTATGGTAGTGGTAGTAGTAGTAGTGGTGGTGATGATAATAGTACAAGTTACTTATTAAACATTGGGTAATACACTAGCTGTAATATCCTAATCAGAAATACAGTAATATGAGACGTCGTTTGTAAATTTATAAGGAAGGGTCATTCAGTCAGCTGTTCACACACACACACACACACATTTATACATACATACATATACACATACCCTAGCTCCCTCCCTTTCTCCTCTTGCTCTCTCTCTCTCACTCTCTCTCTCTCTCTCTCTCTCTCTCTCTCTGATTTGCCTATGTGAAAAATTTATTGTTATTGCAAAGACATAAAGTATTAGAGATTTGCCTGTTACAATTTTTTTTACTGTGGAAGGCAACGGTGTAAAACTTGTTAAAATTTGCTTAGGAAGTCTTAAATAATTGGGTGGTATAATTATTACTTTGGGAAAAAGCTCGTTCTCTTCGTCTCTCAATTATTATTATTATTATTATTATTATTATTATTATTATTTTGCAGTGCGAATTTATAGCGACAAAACGTCCTAATTTTTCTCAAAGATGTTTAATTAATTAAGAGGAGAATCTCTTGTTTGTTGGTGAATTGGAAAGTCTATACAAATAATTCCTCCAAACAATGTCAGGAAACAGACCACTTTATTAGTGTCACTCTAATGCTGTTTTGTGATATGGTTTTTTACTCTCAAAAGAATTTCCCGTTCATTTGGGTAGCGCTTTTATAGTTTTTAATTTTTATTTGAGGGTGTAAATGAGTAGATGTGACATCGTTGTAGTCCTCATCAGTCTCGTTCACTGTGTGTCATCTCATTGGCTCTTCATGATAAAGATAAAAATACGTACCGGTATATATTATAAAAAAACACAACAACTATCATTTGACAACCACTTGGGGCATAATAATCAGCTGCACTCCCTCGCCTTTGTTTGTTTGTATGTATGTACAGTACTTCATCTCGGGTTTTTATCAGTACTTTCATTACTTACTTAATTAAGGGACCCTGTGATGTAGTCGTAAAATTGGATGTACGGTACTGTTATTCTAGGAAAGAGTACCTATTATTCCACTTACTGTTATTGTTGTTCTAGGAAAAAGTACCTATTGCTTATTCCATGTACTGTAATTATTGTTGTTATTGAAGGAAATTGTTCCTACATATAATTTATTTTCCATGTACTGTAATTATTATTGTTGAAGGAAAGTGTACCTACATATCGCTTATATTCCATGTACAGTAATTAATGTTGTTGTTGTTGTTACAGGTTGGCAGTGAGGACCGTGACTCAGGAACCGAGTCTGATGACGAGCAACCGTACGACGACCCCGACCCTGAGCCTGAGCCTGAGCCTGGTATGTCCCTCCTTCTTCAGTAGTAATAGTAGTAGTAGTAGTGTGTGTGTGTGTGTGTGTGTGTGTGTGTGTGTGTGTGTGTGTGTGTGTGTGTGTGTGTGTGTGTGTGTGTGTGTGTGTGTGTGTGTGTGTAATAATAATAATAATAATAATACCTGTATTCGGTTTATTAAATAATAGCAGCTGGGAAGCTGAATACAGTGTATGTACATATTACACTAAAACAATTATGGTAAAAATGGGAATGAAAACAAATAGACACAAAAACATATAGGAAAAACCACTACAGGTTACTTACTGTACTTCCTTTATTATCCAACTTCCTAAATTATACCACTACAGGTTAATTACTTCCTTTAATATTTACTTTCCTAAATAACACCACTACAGGTTAATTACTTCCTTTAATATCCACTTTCCTAATTTGTAGCTTACTAATTGTTTGTTTGTTATTACAGGCAGCGAGATGTCCAGTGAGGTGTCCAGTGGGTGTAGCGTGAGGTCGCGCCCCACCAGCCAGACCAGCACTGACACCCTCACCTGTGACGACCTCCCAATGGCTGGTGACGCCCCGGACATGCCCCCACCCTCCACCATCCCCCCACAGTCCTCTGGCCCTCCTCCATCCTATCCACACCACCATCACCATCACCACCACCACCACCATCACCATCACCTCCACCATCCACACCCCACCAGGAGAGCCAGGACGCCCCGCCACCCGCACCCCTCCCTACGCACCCCGGATCCCCCCAGAGAATCCCCCGCCCTAGAGTCCCCCATAGAACCCTTCCCCGACTCTGCGTTTGTGAGTGACTGTGATCCATGCGACCCCGTGGAACATCACTCATCTGAAGAGGAACTGGACTCCCTTACTGGACACTGGTCAAGGGAGACAGGACCACCAGAGAAGAGGAAATGGTCTCAGATAGAAAGCAGAGTCTCATTTACAGACTCAGGTAATACAAGTCTACATGTAGTCAGTTATGATCTCAGATAGAAAGTAGAGTCTCATTCACAGACTCGAGTAATACAAGTTTAGTCAGTTATGGACTCGGATACAAAGTAGAGTCTCATTCACAGACTCAGGTAATCAAAGTTTAGTCTATTTTTGTTTAAGGGGAGATTCTGTTGTTGGTGAATTGGAAGGTTCGCTGATTCCTCCTAACTATTCCACAAACCAGATCCCGTGTTAGTGTATAATTTATGGCGTCTGTTTTCTAATATACTGTAGTTAGGAGGAATCAGTAGCTTTCCAATTCACCAACAAGAGAATCTCCCCTTAAATTAGTTAGGAAGAATGAAGGAACTATTACATATAACTTATTTGCCTTTCATGTAGAAGTGGTGTATTAAATTAATTAGGTAGGATAACTATTATATATAAGTTTGTACTTTTCAGATATCAATGAAGTGTTAAATTCCTTATACTGTATATCCTGAACCCAATATAACGTCTAACTTTATAATCTTCAGGAAGTAGTGATGATGAAGTGAGTGTGCTGACCACGGGGCCTCGTCCGCCCGTCCAGTTCAGAACTTCCCCTCCCCTTGAAGCCCATAAACCCATGCGGTCTGTGTCACCACCAACCAAGATGTTGAGTCTAGCCAACAGTGGGAGGGAAGGTCTGTTGTCATGTGGTGGGGCGGGGGAGACCAGTGGGTCACCGGGGGGCGGAGGAGGGGGTGAGGGTGGGGCGCCCCGGGCGGAGGGTGGGGCGAGAGCAGCCTCACCCCGCAAGAGACACAGGCACACTCCTCGCCCTCACCAGATGCACCGCCCATGTCTAGATTTTGAAAAGATGCAGCAGGTAATCATAGATGCTAAACTTGGCTAAACTTAATTGTTGGAATTATTTACAAAATGTACTTTCTTATACTATCTTCTTCTTATATTTTGTATAATATGAATGTTTTGTGTGAATCTTCAAGACCTCTCTAAGAAGTTTTAGAAAACAAACGGCAAATTAAAGTTTTTTTTATGTATTGTATTAACGGTCCATTTGTGCATGTAAAATTTGGAATGTTCACATTACAAAGTGAAATGAAATAAGGCAGTGTAAATAAAAATAAATGATAATGATCTGCACCAGTGTACAGTATTATATATTGGTGTTGCACTACTCAAAGGTGGAAAATTCTGTCATAATTGATTGATAAAGCAGATATTTTCCTTTGATTGAATGAATGATAGAACTGCCATTATTAAAACGTTATGTATTCATGTAAGTAGTCACCTTGTAATTACTGCATTGATTTTATTGATTGTTGCCAATACAGTACATTAAGTGAATGTTATGTTAAAAACATCTTGAGTATGAAAATGCATGAATAGTACCTGTACAGTATATTGTTTACTACATAGCTTTTGAGGTCGTACAGTGTTATAGTGGTTTAGTAGTTTGGCTACAGAGATGCAGGAGAACTTAATATGAAGGCTTTATCCTACAGCTCATGTAACTCATTTGTTTTTTTATCTGTTGTATCTAAAAATTATATACAGTATATATTATTCATATTGACATTGCATAAGACTGTTGTTTTTTGTAAAAATATGACCAAACACTGCTATAGTTTACTGATCAATGACTTAGTTCATATTATACAGAACATAAAGTGTAAAGTTCAAGTTTAATCAATGACATGTATGTACTGTATACATATTTAATTGAGGTATACTTTACAAGGTGAATTAACATGCAGTTACCGGTAGTTCTCTCGTTTGTTTAAAAGATAATGCAGTGCTGTACAGAATACATTTGTTTGGTTTGTGTAAAGTCTTCAAATATATATATATTACATATTCATTGAAAAAGTTCCAAGATAATCATCAGTAGGTTTTGTGCATGTAGAAATTCAACCGAGATACATCCTGTGTGTGATGAGCAGTGCACGCCAGTTTCAAAGTTTTCAGTAGCTCTGTGTGTGTGTTGATGGTTGTGCATGTGTGGTACAGTATTTTGGTATGGAGTAACTTATACACCTTAAAAAAAAATTAACATGCTTTCTCGTACAATATTAATACTGAAAGTGGGATGAGGTAGAGAGGATAACACAGGCAATGCGAACCTGAAATATTAACATACTTTTCTTACTATTTCAATACTAAAAGTGGGATAAGGGGGAGAGGAATACACAGGCAATGAAAAACAAGGAAGAATGTTTTTAGTTGTGTTTAGGTACTGTAGCTGTGTTGCACTAGGGTGAGTGGAAGAAAGTGTATTGAAATTGACAGACTTTATGAAAACTCCTGTGGTCATGTATATAGAAAGTTTTGAGATAATGCTTACAAATCGGTGATAATGGATGGCTGCATAATTAAAGTTTGCTGTGACATGTAAATTGTTAATAATAGTCCAAGTATGGCAAGAAAAATACCCACACAGCATGAAAGAGTATAATTATAGTATTTAGGGAGGTAAAATGTTTTGGCCCGGTTTTGGCAATTCGTGTAGGTCAAATATATTTTTTTAAGACTCCAGCCATATTTTGTGACTTTACTGAAATAATCTTAAACCTGTGGATGCCAGGAATACATTTTACAACAAAAAGAAGAGTTGATAATTAGTGTGGATAGAATGAGCAAGTTTAAAGCAGTTTTTTAATGCAGAATTTTAGACTTCAACAGATATTTCTCTACCCTTAAGTTACTCTAGTGTTTAAATCTAAAAATGATGGAATGGATAAACCTGAATGATATACAAATTTGGGGATGGGAATATTTATGAGATATATTAAATTCTTTGACAAGGAGAGGACCTTTTAAAAAGTTATCACAAATTCCAAAGTGAATAGGATGAGTAGGAACCCTAGAATCACCTAATCAGTATATGAAGGAAGAGAGGATACATGGCCAGTCTGACCTTGCTCAGTTGGAGGCCTTACTGTATTTGTAATATAGGGATTGGACAATGAGATACAGGACAGAGTATACTTTAAAGTACAGTGTATAGAGAAGCAGACATTGTGATGAGATTCCTTCATATCTAATTCAAGTAATGTTTTATTGGCTCCATAATTCAGTGTAACATTACATTAGGCCGATGCCAGTCATTGAACATGTCAATAGCAGCATTGCAAATTTCTTTATATAGAGCACAGACTTTATACTCTTGGGGTCACAGAGGAAAGCAAATAATTGGAGAAAGATGACAAGTCTAGTGTACAGTATGTCTACACATTCATTAGTGTACAAAGGATTAATGTCACTTTGTAATGCCACACCTCAGTGTTGTCAAGGGAACCCATAAGAGCTCAGCCAGATAACAGTACCTCAGTTCATCAAACTTTTGAATCTTACTGTAAATGACATTAGACATATAGTACTTTAAATTTTATCATGGGCTGTACTGCAGCCAGTATAATTCAATAAGACATGAAGTACAGTAGTTGGGGTCCGAGGGGGGAAGGTTAAATATAGGCCTTGCTGTCCTGATTAGCACACACTAAACTGTCAACTATAGACATTTTTGGAACATAAATTCATACTAATGTCGGGAAGAATTGTCGATTCAATAAATGTCTTGGTAAATACAGATTCCTAATTAGAACACTATAGCATTTGACAACCTGGTTATTGTGAATTAGTTCAATACAGGTTAGCTTTAAGTTCAAAGAAATTCTCAGGTTTTGAACACAATGCCAGCATCATCACTTCTTCAATTTTCATGGATAATAATTATTTCAGTCTTGCCATAATTTACTGAAAGCCTTCTCATTGTTCACACTTGTTGTTGTTGTTGTTGAAGTTCCTAAGGTGTCTGGCCGAGCAGCTTCGATTAGACTTGTAATTTAACTCATCATTCACTCCTACTGGGTGAAATGATGTGACAGTATAATTAGTGCAAACAGTATGGCATTATAGTAAAGACGTTAAGGGGATAGTACATTGTTGGTAAATCTGGAGTAAATTGTTCCTCTATATCATTCCAAGCAACAGGATACCAATATTTATGGTATTCTGGTCCTGTTTCCTGGCATAGTTTGGAGGAATCAAGGCATTCTAATGTACCAAAAGTGTATTACTCCCTTTAAGATGGTACAGTACAGTACTTATACAAAACCATATCTTAACAAATGTAGGGAGAAAATTGATGCATGATATATAATATAATACTGATTTTGAACCACATTAACAGTACAATAGTTGAAGGCAGATGAGCAGGGAGAGAGGGAGCTGATAAATGAATAATGAAACAGCAACATGATAATATTATGATTTTAGCTGCTTTATATAACCTGTAATTCTAGGCACAACAGTATTCAGAGAGGAAGGCAGGATTTTGGAAGTGTTCTAACATACTCGAAAACGAAGATTAATTTTGGGTTTTATGAATAATTTTACAAGTAGCAATGGCACTGCAAAATGTGTGTCTTCTAAAGAAGTAAATATTAGGTTTTATAAAGTTACAAAGAATTTAGTAGCTACTGTATAACATAATTTAGTCTATTATATTTTACTCCTAAATTGCCAGGCCTTCAATCACTAATGTAGCGGTGAAATATAAAAAAGGGTAGTCCTGTTATTTCCTTCAGTTAACTGTTTCTGCATTTGTTACTGAAATAACACATTAAATTAAGCTTGTTTTAAATATTGTCAAAATTATCTTTCCTTGTTGACATACAGAATTAATGTCCTAAAGTTTTGGAATACTCTACTTTATTTTTCTCTTTGATTCGTGTGATGTAGACCCTCTGTAAGACCCTCTGTATTCTGATACTTTTATTACCTGAAAATTTTCAAGCCTAGCAATGACAAACCTAACTACTCACTCACTCCTTCCACATGATAATGATTATTTTAGGATGACACTAAAGGTCGTAGGCGAGAACATTAACGGTGTTGTTGACAATGGTGTGGTCCCGGTACTGTGCCTCCTTGGTGTGTGTGTATCTATGGAGTCATCGTACCGGGTACCACACCATCGTCAACACCACAGACATTCTTGCATACAGCCCTAACTAAGACTTAAGGTTTGATCAAATCAGAGGTCTATTAATACTTCACGTTTTGCAGATGAAAAATCGAGCCGTTACACAGTGGAGGAATGGTGGTGAGCTCTCCCTCTCTTTCTGCTAGCCTACCACGCCTGCCTGCCAACCTATCAGTTCCCGCTACCACGTTTGGGATGAACCAGTTTTTTCATTTTTTATTTTGGGAACGGAGGTTGAGAAGGTGTTGTTGCAAGCCTCGGTATATTGTGCAGGTTTGATTGAAAGGGGGGGTGGGGTGGGGTGGGGAGGGGGAGGGGGATGGAGGTGGGGTGGGGGGGTTGGTTGGTTGGTTTGTGTGTTTTGTTTATATTTGTAGTTGATGAAATATATCTTGGCATTGCATATTAAGTCTACTAACTGGCTAGACTCAAGGTGTTTCTATACATAGTTGTTTTACATGGTTTTGTGCTATATATATATTGGGGGTGAACGGCTTCAAGTGAGTAAGTAATTCATTGTTGGATTTTTTTTTTTTTTTTTAACGGCGTATATATATTTTTTTATATACGTTGATTCTTGTAAAGTTACATTCAGTGAGTATTGTTACAGTGCAAGATTTTACAAAAAAAGAGCGAGCCAGAGAATAATAATAATACATAATAATAATAAATGTCACATACATACATACATAAAGAAGAAGAAGAAGAAGAAGTCAGCCACATGAATATATACATACAAGTCATGTTCCAAAAAAAAATCAAAGGTGAATGAAATGTGGATATTCTCTTCTAGCCCTTAATTAATTGTATTAGGGACTTTTATTATGTAATTTTTGTAGTTATTAGAGATATTGAAAGTGCAAGTAGAAAGAGAGAGTGTCCGAGAGAATGAGTGTATGAGTCAATCTGCCCAATTTTGTACCTGATTCCTAATTTAATATATGTAAAATAATTGAATAGGATGAGTAATAATTAAAGACACAAATAATGTAATTTGTATGACAGAATACTATTGGCTTTGTAAAGGATACCGTGAACTGTGTGTTGAAATCAATGCCTAATTAGAGTACAATAATTTCTTTTGAGGGGATAGCACATTTTTGGTACATCAGAGTGCCTCAATTCCTCCAAAGTATGCTGGGCAACACAGGACCAGATTAACGTAAATAACGGTGTCCTGTTGTCGCCTGGAATAGTTTGGGGGAATCAGTTGCTGTAGATTTTGCCAACTCTGTACTATCATCCCCTTAAGCTTCTGTTATGTGATAAAGTAAGTGTATTGGTTGCCATCAGAGAGTTAAGGACCCTGTGATTGTCTATGAAAATTGGTGGCTTCTGATTCCTCCTGACTATGCCACGAAACATACTCCTTCCATGTAGGGGGTGTTTCGTGGCAGTATTTGAAGAACTCGTTTTTCTCCAATTTTCTGACTACTTGACAGGGTCCGTGTAGGGGAGTGTCTATTTTGGGTCAGTTGGAGGGTGACTGATTCCTTCAAACCACTCCAGAAAACCAGTTGTCTCAATGTTTTAATAGAGGGAATCTGTTCTGTTTTGTGATGTGGGGCCGTATGCGAGAACATTGGTGGTGGTGTTGACGATGGTGCGGTAGTGGTACGATGACCCCATAGACAAACAACAGAGCCATCGTACCGGTACCATGCCATCGTCATCACCACAGATATCCTTGCATATGACCCATGGTTTGGAGGATACACTACCCCTACAATTTATCATCAAAGAGTTGCCCCCTTTAATTAAAGCTACTTGATGTGATTAATTAACAGGTGTGTGAATAATAATAATAATACATAAAGTAGCTTCAGTAGAACATTATTATTATTATTATTATATTTTGTTTTTTCATTTTCTAAAGAGCACTGTGCTTTCATTCAAGAGACACTCACTCAGTTGGAATAGTTGTGTTGTTTACAGGATATAAGGCAATTTCTGTGGGCATGTGGTATAGAACAATTTACAGTACTGTCTGTCTGGAGGTTTTATTTTCAGGCTAAACGAACGTGGGAGTCGGCTTACCATTATTCTCTACTATAAGGGGAGGTTTTCTTGTTTGTTTGTAAACTGGAGGGGTACTGAATCTTCCAAACTATGCCAGGAAACAGACAGACAGATAGACAACCTCTGTGTTACAAATGGGGGCTGTCTGCTTCTTGGTATAGTTTGGAGGAATCGGTAGCCCTCCAGTCTACGGACAATGAAGGAATCTCCCCTTAATGTAATAAATTCCACACATGGCATATTGGTGGTAGTGAAAACAATACAACAGTTGTGAAATATCTGTACTCGGTATACAGCGGAAAAATGTGACAAAAACAACAAAAACAACAGCTAAACCTACACCTTTGGCAAACTTAAAACAAACAAACAAACAAACAAACAAACAACAGCTGAACATACACCTTTGGCAAATTATAATATACTGGACAACATGCAAGAACGTTGGTGTTGACAGTGGTGTGGTATTGGTACGATGACCCTGTTGTTTGTCTATGGAATAATTGTACCAGAACACCACCACCATCGCCGACACCACACATGTTCCTGCATAGAGTCCGTGGTTTCATTAAGGTGGGGGGGGATTCTTTTGGGGGTAAATATTAGTGGGCTGACAATTCCTCTTAACTTTGCTACCAAACTGATCCTCCATTAAGAATCATGAGGGTTGTCTGTTTCCCGGGGCAGAGTTTGGTGGAATTGCAAACCTTCAAATTCACTAACAAGGGAATCGTTTCCCCATAACAGGTAATTCATTCATTCAGAGCACTTAACATAATCTACGTAAACAGTCAAATTTCAGAACCGATTGATTAATATTATGCAAAATTAAAATATTATTATAAACTATGAATCTCCTTTTCAGTCAACAGTATCATAACTTTTACTTAACAAATTTCTTCTTCTAAGCAGAAACACAAACACTTGTTTTTAAAAGTCATCATCAGAAATAAACTAAACTACATGAATAAATGTCTTAACCCAATCATAACTAATCAGACCCGATGATTCCATATTCAAAGAGTGACTTGTAATAGCAGCTGTGTACTTCCTGTGTTTTGCCAATGCTGTGTCAAGTGTCATTGTTATAGTGGTAGATGTAAAGTGTTATGTTTTATATTTTTTCACTGTAGTTCATAATTATGGTTCTTAATAAAACACAGTTGACTCTCCAGTGTATTACCCCATATTATAATACTGTATTTATTTTTCAATATTATTATAATTATCTTTTTTTCGTGTTCTTCGACTTATTTCATTGTGATTCGTCGAGAACAACTTATAGTTTACGCATACACTTTTTTGTCAATTTAAGAATTAATTTTCTTGCTAGGTGAGAGTTTTTCTTCAGATTATGATTACTGAAGACCCTTGATATACAATGAATATATACTTGTATCCATCACCACTTCATTGTTGGTGAATTTGAAGGCAACTAATTCCTCCGCAGTATGTCAGGAAACAAGACGACCTAAATGTTACTATAGTGTAGGGGATCTGTTTTGTGGCATAGTTTGGAGGAGACAGTAGCCTTCCAATTCATCAACAAGAATATCTCCCCTTAACACTCAGTCAGTCCACCAAAGTTATGTTTTCCCAGGCTTGTTATTCATTACAATACAGACAGTGATCTGCTGTGTGTGTGTGTGTGTTCCCAGGTTTCTGTTATTCATTACCATACATACAGACTAATACAGTGCTTTGCTGGGCCTGTGTTAATTAAAAGGATATAATTATGTGCTAAATTAATTCATTTTATATCAAGGGTCTACAAATTATGGTATTCAAATTGTTATCAAATAAGTGTTGATATTAGGATGGTACTTTCCTGGTATGTTCGGTACACAAATATTGAGCCGCAGGCAAGAGTATCCATGGTGTTGACTATGGCACGGTACCGATACCATGACCCCGTTGTTTGTCTTTGGAGTCGTTGTACCGATACCATGACCCCATTGTTTGTCTTTGGAGTCATGGTATTGGTAACGATGGGCCCCCTTTGTTTGTCTTTGGAGTCGTCGTACTGGTACCATGACCCCGTTGTTTGTCTTTGGAGTCGTCGTACTGATACCATGGCCCTGTTGTTTGTCTTTGGAGTCATTGTACTGGTAACGATGGCTCCGTTGTTTGTCTTTGGAGTCCATAGTACTGGTACGTTGGCCCTGTTGTTTGTCTTTGGAGTCATTGTACCAGTAACGATGGCTCCGTTGTTTGTCTTTGGAATCATAGTACCGGCACTACACCATCGTCGTCAACAACAACATGGATATTCTTACATACGGCTAACTATCCTATTCACCTACTAATGTGACTTTTCAGTGTTACAGTTTGTTGTTAAGCTGTAACTTGGATATCACTTTCCCAGGTATTCCACAATTAGTTTTATAACAACTTCACCTCATGTACAGTCCTTATAGCTACTCTATATATTTTAACAATTTTATATATACTACCAGCTCTATGTAGAGGAGTCCTTATACTTGATTTGTACTATTGGTATATATGGCATGAGAACAGGGGCAAATATATTTGTTTAAAACATAAACTTACTCTTGGTACAGTGCTTTCTCTAAAGTATTAATTTTATAGTACAGTAGGTTCTTAATTTTTATGTTAATGAAAATAATTTAAGTGAACTGGCTTCCATTCACTCAAATATCAATTAATTATGTAATATATAATGTTGTTATATAATGTGCTGCAATACAGATTAATGGTACTTTGTTGTGTATTTCTTTAGGGGATGTTCTCTTGTGGTCCAATTGAAGGACTACTGATTCCTCCAATATATGCCAGGACACAGACGACCCCAATGTTACTTTAATGGTGGATCTGTTTCATGGCATATTTTGGAGGTATCTGAAGCCCTCCAATTTATCAAGTGAGTACATATATCCCCTTAAAGTGCTGTCACACGAATACATCAGTTTTACTCATACACTTGATGTCGTTATGAGCATCTTCCAGCGTTTACCTTACTTTCGTGGACAATAATATTCATCCACACTGGGGGGCGTCGTGTAAAATTTTGACACCTTCCCTTCCATTTAGTAGGTTAAGTAGTACCATCTTCTAATTTACTACAAGCAGCAACTTACTATTTACACACACACACACACACACTACGTACACGAGAATTCACACACACACTCCACAAGATTTCATATACACGCTGTTGTCCACGAAAATTCATACACGCCGTTATCCACAAGAATTCATACACCCGCTGTTGGTTTCAAGGGTTTATATACAACATGGAGAAAATGGAAGACCGTGTGACTGCAATACATTATTATTATCATAAGTTTGTTGTTTGATTGAGTCACTTGGTAGACCATTCATTCCAGTACTTCCAGAATAATTATCCTCTCTTTACAATTGGCGTGTGTATCGATTCTTGTGGCCAACCGTACAGTGAGTGCTGCTTCTGGGAGATGCACAGAAAATAATTATACTGTATTGTTTTGTGTGACAGTGCCTTGAGATGCGCAGCAAAGTAAACATGTACAGTACTACGAATAACTCCCATTTTATGTTTACAATAGCATTTGGTGGGACCCTGGATAATAAACTATTCCCATACACCACAGATGGTAGCACGATTGTCGTATTTCAGGGGAGAAATTAAAACAGTTATCACCCCTGAAATACAACATAATCTTTTTTTATATATCGGTAGTACCGTATAGTATGTATTGTATATAGGTGCCACCATAGAGAGCCAATTATGAACATGCTATTGAATTCTATATGTGGGAGTTATGGAGTCGTTTCTTCGTTTGTTTATTTTTAATGCCCATCGACCTGGTAACTAAAATCTTAACAAAAGTATAAGAATTTAAAGACTTACTTGGTTTAGTGTGGTATTTGGTGTTGTGTGTTGTGGGTTGATTTTACATGCTTATACACACTAAGGGGATAGCATAATTTTGGTACATTGGAGTACTTTGATTCCTCCAAAATACAGTATGCCAGGAAACAGGACCAGATTAACAAAATTAATGGTGGTCTGTTGTTGTCACTTGGATAGTTTGGAAGAATCACCAGTTGCTCCGGATTTACCAACATTGTACAGACTACCCCGTTAAATAAATATGAAATATATATATATGTACAGTATATATATAAAGCAAAAACTTAGAAAGCACTGAACTCAAGTATAGTAATGATTTGATTTCAATTGATTTATGTAAATAGTCAAAACAAGGTATATTACTGGGATGATTTTTGTTTTATGCTAAAATTTTCTGTGTGGTTGAACAAATATGCAGGAATATTATGAATTACAGTTTTCTTGTTCATCTTTTATATTTTGTTTGTTGGTACAGTGCTCATTAACTAAAGAAAAGCACACCAAATTTTTCATGGCTGTTGTGCAAATGCTAGGCTAAAGATTTAATTTTTATGTCAGAGTGTAGAAAAACATGTGTAGATGTGTACAGTTGTATTGAGTAGCTGTTAAAAAAGTGGATTATGTTGCTAACCATATGAGCCTATTTTGTACAGTACAGGTAAAGGTTAGTAAAAGGGCATTTTTAATCCGACCCTCTTGGTCAAAGCAAACGGAAAAAGTGACTTAAAAAAACATGTATGTGAATTCAGTTTAACACTTGATAACAGAAGTAATGTAGTTAAGGGACCCTGTGATGTAGTCAGAAAATTGGAGGTTAGCGAGTCCTTCAAACATTACCATGAAACACACACACCTATACTGAAGGAGCTTGTTTCTTGGGATAGTCAGGAGGAACCGGAAGCCACCAACTGTCATACACGATCACAGGGTTCTTAAGGATAGCAAAAAGTTACACGTGTGCAACATATTTAAAGGATAAGGTTGGTAGTAGAGTCTGTGCATTTGAAGAGTAATGGTTCGTATGGAAATTTTTTTATAAGTATATTCTTGTATAAATCATAGCCAGTATGACGGTAGACTACTTATTTCCTATACAGGTAATTTCCAAAATTGTGATATGGGAATTACACGTTATAAGAACAAATAATACTGGGGTTAATGAAATTCAAACAGTGTGTTGTGGTTAGTGTAGGTATTGTATTGTATGCCTGTGTCTCTGATGCATGATTTTTACATCGCAAACCAGAGTGAAAGTGTTTTGAGTGAAGGATGTGAGATGATAGAGGCTGTTATTTCATCTTCTTTCTGTTGTTTTTTTATCACAGAAAAATAATACTTTACCAATCATGACATTACTGCATGTACACAAGTGATGAAACATTTTAAATACCGTTTGCCTCTCTTCATACAAAAAGTGAAATGCAGAGAATTGTGGTTTCTTTGAGTGATGGTGTAAAGTCTTTGATGATGAGAATTTTGTACACTTGCTCAAATAGCAAAGAGCATTTGTCCCATGAATGAAACACCTGCCATCCATTTCTTCTGTATACCAATAGTTAATCCCTCCTGGATCCCTATTTATCACATTTATTGTAGTGCTACATTTCTTGTAGTGCTATAGTCATTTATATGAGTTTTTTTTTTGTGCTGGACCTACCTGTATAAAATTTTTGTGTAAAGGCAAATCACAGTTGATGTTAGTTTGTGAAGCAGAGTTTTGATATCTCATTAAGTTTTATTTTGGACGTCAAATCTTAAAAACACATGTTTCTTCATTCATCCTACTTTTTCCTGTTAAAGTTGTGAGAACATTCAAAAGCATCCAAAGGTTATACATTTTTTGAAGGCTGATTTTTAAGCTTTTTGTTATTATGACGATTCTTTTAACTGACAAAGATAGGACAACTAGTTACTTTAATTTAACATATGATGTTATTAACCATGTTTATTCATCCATGGTTTGGTAAATAGTTTTTAAATTCACTTATATAAAAGAACATTATATAGTCAAAATAATGATATCAAATTAAATACTATAATGTTTAATTTGAATATCGGTTATTTGATCGCTCAGTTATTTTCTTAACTGCTCTTGCTTCCAGTTTGATAATCATTTAAGGGGAGATTCTCTTGTTAGTGAATTAGAATGTTTCTGATGCCTCCAAACTATGTCATGAAACAGAAAATCCCCTATGTGTAGCATGGAGGGTGTCTGTTTTCTGGTATAGCTGGGAGAAATCAGTAGCCCTCCCATTTACCATCAAGACAATCTCCCCTTAAGCTAACCTTTTTTGTGGCAAAAGATTACTTATTACAGGTATATGAATTTTCAGGTATTATTGTTATTACAGAACCAGTTCATCCTAGATATTCTTCAGATTTTTGTTTTTGTGTCAGGGAAATTCAGTTTTACTATAAAGATCCTTAATGGACCAAACCAATTTCTTACACCACAGTACAGTATTTGCCACTATGTATGTATGTATGTACTGGCAATCATTATACTTCATTTTTTTTTAACCTGGCGAAAATGTACCAGCTCCCTCGGTAAATTTCCTGCCTCTTTTGGTAAATGTACAATAATCTAAGACAAATTACAGTACAGTACAGTACACCCAAAATTTATCCAACTAGGTACAGTATTTACCCATGCAACTCGTATAAACATTGGAATAAAAAAACTCAATTGGAATATTCTTTAAATGTGTATCAATGGTCATAATACTTGGAAGGGAATCAGTGTATTTTTGCCAGGAAAAAAGAAACTCACTCTTGTCCCCCACCCACCACTACTCCTGTGTATCCCTCACTCAATGTTTAGACAGTTTGTGTGTACCTGGGTAGAACTTATTTACTTTATTTCTTTTTTTTTTTTTATTAAGGACCCTATGTTCGTGTATGAAACTTGGAGGCTTCTGCTTCCTCCTGACTATGCCACAAAACAAGCTCCTTCCATGTAGGTGGTGTTTCGTGGCAATGTTTGAATGACTTGCTAACCTCCAATTTTCTGACAACATCATAGGGTCCTTTAACAAACACATGCCTGATTAGTTTTAGCCTTATATACTTTGTTTTCACTGACACAGCAAGTTCAGGTTATTTTCACTCCATACATATTTCTTGTTGTGAAGTGAGCCTTTTGCATGGCATTTGAGAATTCCTATATCTAGTGATATTTTTTGTGAAAGCACAAATAGTAATGGATATTCCTCTCTGATGTAACACTGGAATTCTCTGGCATCGATATGAACCTATTTTTTTGTGAGTATGGCTAATTCACAACTTGTATTTTTTAATGTAAGCTGCACTTTTTTAATTTGATGAAGAAACTTGAGTGTTTTTAGAAATCCAAAGTGGGATGCATGACCTTAAGAAGTGTGGTAACTCAGTGTAAGGACTGCAGCCCCTTAACCTATCTAGAAACATTACCCTTTTCCTAGAACTTTTGGACCTTATGCCCTTACTCCCAAAAGACCTTAAATGTGGCAGCCCGGAGGAGGAGGCATTATAGTGGCAGTAAATGGAAAAGGGTGGCCAATGCTTAGAAAAGATATGTAAACTAAAAGAAAATGACGTACTGTGCAGAAACAAATGGGTGGCCAAATCTTAGAACGTGGAAAAGATTAAAAAAAAAATAACAAATGAAATAAAATGACGTACTGTATTGAAAAGTTTATACACAAGTGTTTTACCGAAGAAGCACGAGTCCTACCGGAAAGAAAGAAGAAAGATTTTTATCCGTTAATTGCCAAAAGTGTTGGACCAGAAAAATAACACAATACATATTAAGTGTCCAGTGTGATAACATTTAGTGTACTTTCCTGACAGACAGATTATTGCTGAAAAAAAAAAATATATATATAATAATAAAATAAAAACTAAGAGGGAAATATATATATAACAAAATATCAAACCAGTAAGAAAAAAAAATATGCTGCTGACAGGAGAGGAAAATGAAAAAACGAAATGAAAGTGCGGTGACTGAAAAAATAAAAATAATAAATAAAAATAAATAAATAAATAAAGAGGGCAAGTGCATAGAAATTGACATAAGGCCAGGATTCTGAGTCACCACTTGAGTGAGACATTTTTTGTTGGTCAAAATGTCTCCAGTGTTATTGTTGTTATTGTTAAAGTGATGATGATGATATTGGAGGTGACAACGTGGGGTTTAGGGGTTTGGGGTTCGGGGTTCGGGGGTTCGTTGCCTCAAGTAGTGACTAAGAAAAGTGGCCGAAACTCTTGTCAATCAAAAGTGCAAATTTGTTGAGTAAATGCTTTATATCTAATGTTGATTATTGCCATTATTTTAGTGGACTTGTGAACCCTGTGCCGTTTTATGGGTTTTGACGGAGGCTTCATGTTGGTGTGAAGTGGACCTGAAATTATTATTATTATTATAATTATTATTATTATATGGTAGAATGACTTTTTTCTGTTATGTTGTTGAAATGGACTATTCTGATAGTTTTGTTCCTTATATTATTATTCTTGATATATCTCTTACATTATCAGGTATACAAAATATTAACATTCTTTATCAGTCCTGTTTGTTTCATGTATAGTGTTTCCATGTCATAATATTCTGTTGTTTTTAATGCATTTAGCCCACAGCAGAGTTAATATGAATCTCGCTTCAGAGTGAACATTTGGGGTTATCAAGGGAATGAATGCTCAGGTAATGACTACTTGACTTGACTTATCTTTGGCTCTCTTCTGTCACTATCCTTATTTAAATTTATATTCTGTAAGGTAGTGCCAAAGGAGAGCTTTTAAATGACTAAAACCTCTCATTTTCTAGTTGGTTTTAATTAAACCAAATGCAAATAATTATGATTAATAAACTGAACAACACAGCATCTAAATATAATTTGGTTCTGTTCGGATTTTTGTATTTTAGAAATTCACACGTAAATGTTAAAAATTCTGTCGTTTTGTTTTCATTTTGGCATTATGAAGTCAAGTAGCCATTACAAGGGAAGATGTTTGAGGATACATCCAGTGCACTGTTAAAATCATCATTAACCAGTTTGATATATAACCCTTCCTGCTCTAGTCCAGAAATGATGTATAAATCTGATTGGTTGAGTGTTAAATGTATATTATCTGTGATGCCTGACTGGGTAACACTCATAAAGACCAATGATAAATCAGATGCCAAGTTAAGAATGATGAAAGACAGTGCACTGAATCTCAGTTATCTCCCCAGTGTGTGTTGGAACAAAGGCAGACTGAGCTAAGACAAGCCAGAGTTTCCTTGGTAAATATGACCCGACATTATGAACTGCCTTACTTGTCATTTGAAACAGTATAATGTGAGTCACTGAAAGCTCTTCCCAATCATTATTATTATTATTTGATCTGGTGACTCATAACTGTACTCTACAACTACTACTACTATTATTATTATTGTTCATAAATTAAAATAATATAGAAGCTTATGTTTGTACTCCCGGAATGGATATATATAAAAAAGCAAAACAAATTTAACAAGACATTAAGGCCAACATAATGGGTCGTGGTTACCATAAAGCTCGGCTCCTCACACCGCCACAGTACAAAAGAGGTGGGCTTAGACAGGCAGAGTCTACCTCACAGTGTTCTGGGTCACGCAGTCAAACTGTACGTACACATTCTGGCAGCAAAATATCTGCAAAACATGCAGTACCATAGTAACAAGTTTTCCGTTAAGGCAATCACACCCTCTTATCAACAAATATTATACAGTACAGTACTAACAGAATGTCATTAATTAAAGGCCAGTGAAGTGAAGACATCATGACTATTTAATTTGTAAGGTACTGAACTTCCCCTCTGTGTGTATCTTGGTAAACCTCTTGAATGTTAATTATATTATATACAAAATTAGTGACAGATTCAGGAACTTCATTCATATTAGCAACGAAATATACAATACAATACAAGTTGCAAGGTTACATAGGAAAGAACGGCACCTCACCAAGAATAAAATGTTAATGAAACTGCTCAAATTCATAACTTTTTTTTTGTAACCTTGTTGATTAATATCATAACCATAATATATTGCTCTCCGTAATTAAATTTAACTCTTCCTCAAATTGATAACTGAATAAATGTAAACAACTGATCTCTTCAAAATGACTTGCAGTATTGCCACAGAACCTTAATGTTTGGTAAAAGAACAACATTATTCTATTGTATTGTATTGTTCTTGTTAAGTTCAGAATGGAATATTTACCACTTACTGTACACCAGTGACTCATTCTAAAGATTTTAAACATTAAGAAACACTTGGATTGTGGTTTTGTACAAAAAATAATTGATCTTTTATTAAATATAATAGACATTCATGAAAATATATGTACAGTACAATGACAAAATGATCAGTGCACAATATATATGTATGTATGAAACTGTATAACATCAGAGAAAGAAGGATACAGCAATATTATTATTGTCTATATGACTGTCATGTTAGGGTTGAATACTATTGCCTCTCTTTTCTGTTTATTATCTACCTTGGGACATTCTTTCTCTCCCAATCTAACAATGCTTTTATCTATTATTGTGTTCACTTTGTAGTTTGGCCTTCTGCTGATAATTGCTGACATCAAAGATAATTATTGACTAAGTTGAGACCTTAAAGTGACTTGGAAATTTGGGTAACCTTAGACCAAGTAAATTGAGACCTTGAGATGATTGCGACATTCAGAAATTTGAATTAGTTTAAATTGAGTCCCTGAATAGCCTATACTGCGACATAAAGTAACATGAAACAGAGTAAATTGAGACCTTGAGTACAATGAGTAATTTATATGTTTCCAGTCTTATGAGGCCCCAGGCATATACCATACTGCCAACCGGTGAAATATTGTGTTAATGACGCAGTATACGGAAGTAAATGTTGTGTGTTTATATAAACGTATGGTCGTACATACGAGCTGCACGAGACAAAATTTATAATACAGTAAAAGGTTATCTTAACAAACTTACAAAACATTCACAACAGCAGCAGCTATTTTAATGTAATTTGTGCACTGATATTTTTTCTTGTACAGTACGGTACCCTATAAATAAGTACAGTACAATGTTTTTGGTTACACCAGCAATAAAATATATTCATGATAATCTTCAAACATGTACAGTACTGTAAAAGACTTCAAAATAGAGTTAAAAGAAACTTTTGGAGACTCTAGGTAATTTGAGGTAGCCTACAGCATTATATATGAAAAATATAATTTGAATTATGTTTAGAACGCCAAGAAAAAAGACGACAAAACCACAATAAGAGAAACACATGCAAACTCGCACAAAGCATTTCAGTACATTGTCCTGGTGTCTAAACATAGACTTCTTATAAGGAAATTAACAATATTAATTATATATATATATACAGTATATATATATATATATATATATATATATATATATATATATATATATATATATATATATATATATATATATATATATATATATATAATTATATATATATATATATATATATATATATATATATATATATATATATATATATATATATATATATATATATATATATATATATATATGTAATATACACAGAGTTTAGGAAAATATTACCCCAAAATGTTCTGTCAAAAGAAAACAAATTTGATCTTGGTTCTCTGTATAAATTGGGAAGTGAATCAGTCCATAAATTATGCAATATAATATACTTCCTTCTATGAATACCTTACAAATTAAATGGTACTTCACTTCAGTCCCTCCGAAGTTGCCCATTTTGTACCACTCAACCCACCACTACCCAGCAGAACCCACACAGTGTCATCACATTCTTATGTAATTGCATTTACCAGCCAGGAATGGTTTTCAATAGTGTCTTTACATCCAGCTTCATTTTTTTCCCTCAGCTCCTGACCTTCCCTGTTCAACTTACTGCAATAGCAAAGGATTATTCTTAACACACAGAGGCATACATAACACGTGTTGCTGAATAGAAAGGTGATGACATTGATGAGAAAATTCCACCATGTGGCAAGATTAGCAAGGAGAATTATGTGTATATCATGTTTCAATAAAGTATCATTTTGCAAGGGTTCTTGTTAGCAGAGTACCATATTCTTTATTGAAATAGGCATTTAAGCTCTTTGCTGGTTTTGTTTCACTGTACACATCCCAATACAATGATGGCCCCATTTACTGGTGTCTGACCTGTCCTTACAACCTGTACATAGGAATAGAATAAAAATCATTACATAGAGATGACATTTTATTATCCATTATTAAGGTACAGTTAACCTTTGCTGTAACGAATCTCGAAGTAGTATTACGAATGTAATTACTTTATTGACCGCTGTGAGACTACAGTACCAAATAATACTCCTTATTTATTGAGAGAGGTCAGGTCTTGATTTTGATATTGATTATTTATGCTATGGGACTTTAAAGAGGTAAACTGTATATCATACATTTGGTACATTAGAGTGCTCTAATTCCTTCAAAGTATGCCAGGAAACAGGACCAGATACAGCAAAACTAATGGTGGCTTGTTACCTGGAATAGTTTGGAGAAATAATTTGTTTCAAATTTACCAACACAGTATTACCCCCTTAAAGAGCAAAGGAATATGCCCAAAAAGGAGAAGTGTTTGTTCTGTGACTATAGGAAGACATACTGTACTGTACTGCTCTTATAAAATAGACATCAAAACTCTTAGTAGGAGCAGCAATGAGACTCCTGACCAAACTACAACATTTTTCTTTCAATAAACTGTATTCAGAACATTTAATGGTGGGTTTTTGTTTACTTTGTCCTATTTATTATAATACTGTTTGTATATATATTTAAATCAGACCATTTAGTGGGTGAAAGTAAACAAAAACGAAAATATATGTAGAACTTAACGAAATGTTTTAGTCTCTTCTTATAGACTAGCGGTTTCAGGTCTAGCCTGGTAAGGTTTTATCAGTCTATTAAGATCACTAATTGTGAGGCCCTAGCCGCCCTACTGTAAGTGCAGCAGGAGAGACAGGTAATATATAACGCATGAACATAAAGAACCCTGGAAGTAAGCACGTTGGCTAGTAATACAAACAAACAAGTTCAATTGGGGCCAAGTTTACATGTGAATAAGTCCACAATACTGTGACACACATGACACACAACGTACACAAGATTCACCAACACTTCAAAAAGCCAAAAAGATATATTATACACACAAGAAGAAAAGACAGTGAGGGGAGACCACTCTACTACTATACCTGGTACATCATAACATAATATAGGATGAAATTAATCCACCAGCCTGCCAGTAGGTCCAGGGCTTATCATAGTCATCCTAGCAACCCACCAGTCAGTTAATTTCGACAAAAATCCTACATCTTCAGGATTGTGTCAAGTATGAATAAGTAAATCTAAGTGAATAATCATGCACGGCAACATAATTTCCGGTGTTGTTAGCTTGTGAGTTATGAGTTGTCATCAGCTATACATGTAGTTCAATGTGGATGTTGGTCTGCCCTGGGTGTCATAATAGAGGTTGCATAGACTGTAAAATCTCCCGCTGGCCTCTTATGCTTAGATAGATAGAAATAGATAGATAGATAAATAGACAGATAAGAGATAGATAGAAATAGAGACAGATAGAGATAGATAGAAAGATATAGATAGAAATAGATATAGATATATAGATATAAAAGTTAGATTCCGGTGAAATTAACTCTTACCTAACCTTATGTGGTCAGCAATAGATTTGGATTTTCCACTAACCTAAACAATGAAAAGTGCAGTGTTTTTCGCTTGAGTTTACACAGATGCAATACGACACCATTAATAATTACAATCAGTCACATTTGCAGTACAGTACTTCGTAGCTTACTACAAAATTAACAAAATTAACACTCGCGTTTTAGGACCTTTTGAAAAGCTGAAAATTGATATGTCCTTATTTTTTTAGAATTGGTGGAACAGCAGTTTATTGTTGAGCATCCAGTAACCCCCATTTCAGTTACAAAATCAACTTCGTTATTAAAAAAAAAAAAAAAAAAAAAAAAAGCCCACCGTTCCTGATAATGATTCCCCTTCGCCGATAGGTGGCTCTGGACACAACCCAAACTCCCATAAGAGTGGCCTATCCTATCATAAATAATAAATTTATCCTTGGTTAAGATCACCTGACGCAGTGTTGCCATGAGGTGCAAGTGAATCATAATACACATTTTGTACTGCGACACATTCTGGCACCCAAACACTTACAATAATATCAATGAATTAGAGTCCATATAAAAACAAAACGTGATTTATACAGACACAATACATCAGTCACTTTGCTTAAAAATTAAACAAGACACAAAACTAGACTCATTGATAACACGAAGACAGATACACAGGAAACAGATGATCTCAATATACAAAATCACAAACAAGTTACTTGACATAGACAAAGACACATATTTACACCCTATACAAGTAACGTTATACGATCCACTAGAGGCAGTCACAACTTAAAATACCATACAAGCACTGATATATTTAGGCACATATCATTCTTTCCCCGCAACATCCAAGAGTGGAATAATCTCCCATCTCATATAGTTAATAGCCCTACTTATAGTTAATAGCCCCACTCATATAGTTAGTTAATAGCCCCACTCTTGACACGTTTAGAAATAGGATCACCAATCGATCATTAATTTACCTCCCCAATCCCAATCCTCAACCCACAGATCCTGACCCAATCCACCCTTATCTTAACCCCAATATTTCTATTAATAAAAAAAAAATTCCCCCAGCTGCTTAGGTTCGCTTCTCCGCAGGAATGAATCATGACGTCATGACATCTGTGCATGCGCGAGTTCTCTCCTTCCTTTAAATATTTTTTCCTAGCTTACTCCGGGGATGGTGGTTGGTGGCCTGGTTGATATGACTATGACCTCAGATGGTAAAGGTCAGCTGGGGTTCAATCCCGGCAGGGATAGTGTTATTTTTACTCAAACTATTTTTTTTTTACTATTTTCACAGTTCCTGGTAGTCTGCCCCGGTTAGGTCCCGGTAGTCTGCCCCAGTCTAGGTTAGGTTAGGTCAGGTCAGGTTAGGTTATTTTTAAAAGTTGGCTTGGATTACGCGTTTTCCCCCCACCCAAAACCCCCAGTTTCCAACGCCTCTCCCAAGATTGTTGGGTAAGGGATATGGGCATAACAAGTTATTTCCCCCATCTAAAAACAACTCCCTATAAAACAGCTATATAAAGTGATCTAGGATTTTTTTTGTTGTAAATTGGAACAGAGCGCATCCTCGTATTTTACCTATTTCTGTTCCATCAGCATCAAGTAGGTCACAGGTGTAGATCCTGCCCTTACTATATAATTAAATTAAAACATACAATTTTACACTCGTGTGTGCAGCCAGCTGACAATATCCAAAATAACCACAGGAGAAATAATAGACAGGCCGTTTATTTTTAATTATTGCTGTAATAGTAAAAAATAATGTAAGCTATAAATTACCAAAATATATAGTAGTCTATATATTTTTTTAAGGTAATTTTGTTTGTGAGTGAGACTTGGCAACACTGACATGATCACCTGACGTAAACAAACCCACAGGGGGGAGTGGTAGTGAAAGTATTCTATATATATGTACCAAGAAGAAGAAGTATATATGTATTTATTATAATTCCACCTTCTTTATATCCTGTTAAATCTTTTCATATACGTCTCCCTGACTCTCCTTTTATTTATCAGTAAGTATATATGTGTTATTTATAAGTGAAGTATATGTAAGTAAATTATAAGTAACGTTAAGTGATGTATGTTTTTGGGTTACTCTTGTTTGTTTATTTGTTGTTTCGTGTTTAGGCTATATTTATTTTATTTATGTTTTTAATTTGTGTGTGTGTGTGTTGTAAGTGAAGTATGTAAATAAATCATGAAGCTGTTATATGTGTGTATGTTGTTGTTTTTTGTGTATTTTGTTGTTTCGTGTTTTGGTTATATGTATATTTTTTTATTATTTGTGTGTTAGTTATAGGCCTAAGTGAAGGTATCTAAGCAAGTGCATTAGGATATAGACACCGTAGACTTATACTGCTAAGCTGGACTTGGTGTGAATGGACTTACGCTTGCGATATTTCGAAGGGTTATTTTGGTTAAAGTAAGTGAAACTGTCACTTATATTCTTTACGCACGAACATATAACATTACCTGTATTCCATACTGAAATATACATAAATAACACGTATTTGCCGCGTGCAGCTTTTATGCATAATTTCCCCATATTTGAACTAGATTCTTCGGAAAAACACTACAGCGCATTAAATAGAATTCGTCTGACCTCACCTCACCTAACCTAACCGAATCAGGACTGCGGCAAATTACGATAACGAGCAAAATAAGATAATGGGAAGCGATCTTGGAATTTGGCAGGATTGTGGAACCAGTGTTGTCATGTCTGCTTGACGAACTTTCCCTAACTTCAACATCAGAATTTCCCTTTTTACCTCAGTTATTCCCTGTTTACTCTTGAACATTGATGATCTTTTAGGTATTACATCTTGTAGAAATTTCCGTTTACTCTTGAACGAGCTGTAAATTATTTCCCTGTGTAGACTTCGAAATTCCCTTAAACAGAGAAATTTCCCTGCACCTGGCAGCACTGCTTTGGAGCCAATGTTTACATTGTGCCCCCATTATCTTATTTTGCTCGTTATCGTAATTTGCCGCGGTCCTGATTCGGTTACCGTAGGTTAGGTGAGGTGAAGTCAGACTAACTCTATTTAATGCGCTGTAGTGTTTCTACGACAAATATAGTTCAAATATGGCAAAAATGAAGAGTTTATGGAGATGAGTTGGGGGTTTGTAGGATTTTTGGGGCGGGGGGGGGGGGGGGGTCTTATCTCTCAAAACATTAATATGTGACGGCCTTGAACAATAAATGCTTTAAAAAAACACTATAAAACATTGCAATCTGAAAGCCTTCAGTCCAAACCAGATTATGGTCCAATACTAGATTATTACCAAAAATTTTAATTGAATTAGCTCTAATGAAAAAATTCTCTTATATCATAATTTGTGTCAATTTCAGGAAATGAATAACAGCCATCGAAGACAGAACAGCCGAGGTCGGTCAACAGTTTTGAAGGTGAGCTTTGAGATTTTGTAATATTAGTTTTGTGTTGAATTTTCAGATACAGTGGAAGCTGATGATGGGAGATATTTCTGTAATTGGAAGAATCTCATTGCTTACCTGAGTAAATTTCTGTTTAAAAATTTTCAAGCATTGTTTAACGTTAAGGGATCCTGTGATGTAGTAAAAAAATTGGAGGTATTTTGTAAATGAGTCCTTCATATATTGCCCCAAAACACCACCTATATGGAAGGAGCATGTTTTTTGGTACAGTATAGTTGGGGGGAATCAGAAGCCTCCAATTTTCATACACAATCACAGAAGTCTAAAGAATTAATTTATTCATATACAATACATATCACAGAGTATACTGTATATAGTAAAAAAGTCTCAATTTATATTTACTGTACTGGGTACTTAAAAGTATATAATTTCTCTTAAGAGACAATAAAAAGAACTTTTATGACTTTTACTCTGTATAGCAAAGCATCTTAATTATTTATTTCCTACTATTACGTCTAATAATAATATATTTCCTACACTTACAATGCACATTTTAGGTTGTGATCCTTGGCGATGGAGGAGTTGGAAAATCTTGCCTTATGAATCGTTTCGTCACCGACCGCTTTGATGAACATTCCTTCCACACAATTGGTGTTGAATTTCTTAATAAGGAAATTGAACTCGGAGGGGAAACATACACACTCCAGGTAAGATTAGCCATAGCTTTCCTTATGAATTAATAATATGTGTTGTTATATCGAAACACACATTAGTTATTTGACCTTTTAAGAAGATATTTAGTTATTTAACCTTTTAAGAAATTGTTTAGTGATACCAAAATGTCCATCTCCAAGTCAGCCCAAACTATAATATTTTTGCCTTAAAAGTTTTATATATTTAATGTGTACCAACAGATATGGGATACAGCTGGCCAAGAGAGGTTCAAAAGCTTGCGTACTCCATTTTATCGAGGATCTGACATGTGTCTTCTTACATACGCCGTGGATGACCCGCCCAGTTTCAAGAACCTGGAAACGTGGCGAAAGGAATTTGTGTACTATGCTGATGTCAAAGCAGATTTTCCCTTCCTTGTAGTTGGTAACAAGGTGGAGTATTTCACTTGTTGTTTCTTTGTAATTATTACTTAAAAAAATACATCAAATAATTCCTTGCAGATTTCTTAATTAATGTACGGTACTGTATGTTATTATGATGTAGAAACTTCAACAGAGTTACATATAACTAATATAATTTAGTCAGCAGCATTGTTGCTTAAAAAGAAAAAAAATATTAATCTAAGCAAACAACAGATTTACCACAATTTAATTTATAGTCTGGGCATCAGAGACTTACTCATGAATACAGTTGGAATATATTTCTGATGACTTCCTTCAGTATTTCATTACGTCATAAAGTCACCACCATTACATTCACCTCAGCAGCATTGTCACGAGTCAAAAATTGACTCGTGACATATTAGCCAATGTGAAGCAGAGATAAGTGGAAGATAATATCTTCACTACCATATTATGTCACATTCCCCTTATATTCAGTGGGAGATGAATATCTCTGCTACACATCCATACTATTGTCATTATGTTTAGTGACATCTTTACTATTGGATAGAAGATGTCACTACTTTAATTATAATGTAAGAATTAGGAAGTTATGTAACGTTCCTAGTTACTTTCCAGGTTAACTATGAAATACATATACAAATTGTAACCTGTGGAAGAAAGACACCTTTGATCTTTGACCTTTGACAAGTAATAAACATAAAGAAAGGAGAGTTCTTTCTCTAAACCTAGCTAACTCGTGATAGGAATTGTGTACTTGGGAATTATATTTGCATATATATCGTAGATACCCATAGAAAATAAATAATTGTTGATAAACCCTGAAAAGGTTTGTTACATCCAATGTAACAAACCTTTTCGGGGTTTATCAACAATTATTTAATTTTTGTGGGTAACTTCGATATATATGCAAATATAATTCCCAAGTACACAATTCCTATCACGAGTTAGCTAGGTTTAGAGAAAGAACTCTCCTTTCTTTATGTTTATTACTTGTCAAAGGTCAAAGATCAAAGGTGTCTTTCTTCCACAGGTTACAATTTGTATATGTATTTCATAGTTAACCAGGAAAGTAACTAGGAACGTTACATAACTAACTTCCTAATTCTTACATTATAATTAAAGTAGTGACATCTTCTATCCAATAGTAAAGATGTCACTAAACATAATGACAATAGTATGGATGTGTAGCAGAGATATTCATCTCCCACTGAATATAAGGGGAATGTGACATAATATGGTAGTGAAGATATTATCTTCCACTTATCTCTGCTTCACATTGGCTAATATGTCACGAGTCAATTTTTGACTCGTGACATTCGCACACACAAAAAAAACATTGCTACCAAGCAATGTTTACAGACTCGTGACGGGCTATGAATTATCCAACCTCGCTGTTGCTTCAGGTTGTTAACTTGTAGCATAGGAATTTGTCCACATCTTCCGAGTCCTTGCGTCCAGCTGCATTCCCTGTTCTAGAAATGGTCTACTGACGTGCTTCAACATTCCCTCATAGCCTATATGAATCATGAATGGAAGAACTGCTTCATTGGCTCCCTTCCTAATGTCTGCATTACGATCCTCCAGAACCATAAACAAGTACTGAGTGCAGGCGTGGATCTCCTCTTTGTTATACTCTTGAGTGGAGCATCACTTAGTTTCTCCGCCATACACATGAAGAGTTCCGACTTGAGGAAGAGTGAGCCTGATTCGAGTGCATCTGCAAACACCTCACCATCAACAGTCTTCTTCAATCCAACCTGTTCCTCAATTTCTATGTTCTCCTCCTCAGTTCACATCATAAATTATCACTCGCCATACCCACATGCATCCATGAGCGTTGATTCCAGCTATGAATTTGCAATGATGGACGAGAGTGACTATTACGTGTGCTTACCGAGGGGTTACATTTCCCAAACACACTCTCTAACACAGGAACACCAGGACATCTGTCCTAAATTTCACATAGACAACTGTGGTCGTATGCGTAGTAATTATTATATTGAGCATCTTGCTCTGTCTCAACATCGAGACACCAGGACACCTGTCCTAACTTCCACATAGACATTTTTGATCATATGTGTAGTGAATTCCCATTCTGTTTCGGGAAACACAAAATGTTACGATAGCATTAATCATGCCTACCGATAGAGAATAATTCGCCAACACTGCCTCCAACACAGACCCCAAGACATCTGTCCTAAATTCACATAGACACTTTGGTCATATGTGGAGTGAATTCCCTTTGTTTCGGGAACCACCACTAACATGACAGTAGTATTAGTCATGCCTACCGCTAAAAAAAAATGGCCACGTACTAGGCTTAACAATTCACGCTGCTCTGAGGTGATGTTACAACAACCTGTACAAACTGTGGTCATCATAGAAGCACATCATCTGTAATTTTCAAAGTCACACACACACGGCACTCGTTTTCTAAGTTACATACATTATATCAAGCAGGATGCAGAACACTACTATTGATATAAGACCTTACCTCGTATCATTTGCTTTTCTGTTGCAAGTAACGACAACAAGAGTGACTCCATGAAGCACTGGAGAATCTGGTGGATCGCACCGAGAATTCTGGCATTCACTCTCCCCCTGATGTGTTACGTTACGAGACGAGAGGTCGAGAGAGCCTGTGTTGTGTTACGAGATGAAAGCGAACTCAGAGCTCAATTCATTCACGTATGAGAGTTTTCCATACTCATACATGAATTGTCCTCCCACTTGCAATTTTTCAATGTCCAAACACACACCCGGCACTCGATCACGAATCATTAGTATGAAGAAACTAATTGAATTCGACCCTTTAGGCTGCTACCCCAACGAGAGGTTGGAGAGCCACGAGAACAAGGTGTTGTGCTTATGCAAGTAGGAGATGAACTGGTTTTTTCTTCTTCTTCTGTCATTTCTATTGCCTTAATTCCTGGACAATTTTGTAGCCTAACTCGTGAAGGTGAGTACGTGTTGACTGGAATTCAATGCAAAAATCGAGTCCCTGTTCGGGCGCCAGTGTAACAAACCTTTTCAGGGTTTATCAACAATTATTTAATTTTTGTGGGTAACTTCGATATATATGCAAATATAATTCCCAAGTACACAATTCCTATCACGAGTTAGCTAGGTTTAGAGAAAGAACTCTCCTTTCTTTATGTTTATTACTTGTCAAAGGTCAAAGATCAAAGGTGTCTTTCTTCCACAGGTTACAATTTGTATATGTATTTCATAGTTAACCTGGAAAGTAACTAGGAACGTTACATAACTTCCTAATTCTTACATTATAATTAAAGTAGTGACATCTTCTATCCAATAGTAAAGATGTCACTAAACATAATGACAATAGTATGGATGTGTAGCAGAGATATTCATCTCCCACTGAATATAAGGGGAATGTGACATAATATGGTAGTGAAGATATTATCTTCCACTTATCTCTGCTTCACATTGGCTAATATGTCACGAGTCAATTTTTGACTCGTGACATTCGCACACACAAAAAAAACATTGCTACCAAGCAATGTTTACAGACTCGTGACGGGCTATGAATTATCCAACCTCGCTGTTGCTTCAGGTTGTTAACTTGTAGCATAGGAATTTGTCCACATCTTCCGAGTCCTTGCGTCCAGCTGCATTCCCTGTTCTAGAAATGGTCTACTGACGTGCTTCAACATTCCCTCATAGCCTATATGAATCATGAATGGAAGAACTGCTTCATTGGCTCCCTTCCTAATGTCTGCATTACGATCCTCCAGAACCATAAACAAGTACTGAGTGCAGGCGTGGATCTCCTCTTTGTTATACTCTTGAGTGGAGCATCACTTAGTTTCTCCGCCATACACATGAAGAGTTCCGACTTGAGGAAGAGTGAGCCTGATTCGAGTGCATCTGCAAACACCTCACCATCAACAGTCTTCTTCAATCCAACCTGTTCCTCAATTTCTATGTTCTCCTCCTCAGTTCACATCATAAATTATCACTCGCCATACCCACATGCATCCATGAGCGTTGATTCCAGCTATGAATTTGCAATGATGGACGAGAGTGACTATTACGTGTGCTTACCGAGGGGTTACATTTCCCAAACACACTCTCTAACACAGGAACACCAGGACATCTGTCCTAAATTTCACATAGACAACTGTGGTCGTATGCGTAGTAATTATTATATTGAGCATCTTGCTCTGTCTCAACATCGAGACACCAGGACACCTGTCCTAACTTCCACATAGACATTTTTGATCATATGTGTAGTGAATTCCCATTCTGTTTCGGGAAACACAAAATGTTACGATAGCATTAATCATGCCTACCGATAGAGAATAATTCGCCAACACTGCCTCCAACACAGACCCCAAGACATCTGTCCTAAATTCACATAGACACTTTGGTCATATGTGGAGTGAATTCCCTTTGTTTCGGGAACCACCACTAACATGACAGTAGTATTAGTCATGCCTACCGCTAAAAAAAAATGGCCACGTACTAGGCTTAACAATTCACGCTGCTCTGAGGTGATGTTACAACAACCTGTACAAACTGTGGTCATCATAGAAGCACATCATCTGTAATTTTCAAAGTCACACACACACGGCACTCGTTTTCTAAGTTACATACATTATATCAAGCAGGATGCAGAACACTACTATTGATATAAGACCTTACCTCGTATCATTTGCTTTTCTGTTGCAAGTAACGACAACAAGAGTGACTCCATGAAGCACTGGAGAATCTGGTGGATCGCACCGAGAATTCTGGCATTCACTCTCCCCCTGATGTGTTACGTTACGAGACGAGAGGTCGAGAGAGCCTGTGTTGTGTTACGAGATGAAAGCGAACTCAGAGCTCAATTCATTCACGTATGAGAGTTTTCCATACTCATACATGAATTGTCCTCCCACTTGCAATTTTTCAATGTCCAAACACACACCCGGCACTCGATCACGAATCATTAGTATGAAGAAACTAATTGAATTCGACCCTTTAGGCTGCTACCCCAACGAGAGGTTGGAGAGCCACGAGAACAAGGTGTTGTGCTTATGCAAGTAGGAGATGAACTGGTTTTTTCTTCTTCTTCTGTCATTTCTATTGCCTTAATTCCTGGACAATTTTGTAGCCTAACTCGTGAAGGTGAGTACGTGTTGACTGGAATTCAATGCAAAAATCGAGTCCCTGTTCGGGCGCCAGTGTAACAAACCTTTTCAGGGTTTATCAACAATTATTTAATTTTTGTGGGTAACTTCGATATATATGCAAATATAATTCCCAAGTACACAATTCCTATCACGAGTTAGCTAGGTTTAGAGAAAGAACTCTCCTTTCTTTATGTTTATTACTTGTCAAAGGTCAAAGATCAAAGGTGTCTTTCTTCCACAGGTTACAATTTGTATATGTATTTCATAGTTAACCTGGAAAGTAACTAGGAACGTTACATAACTTCCTAATTCTTACATTATAATTAAAGTAGTGACATCTTCTATCCAATAGTAAAGATGTCACTAAACATAATGACAATAGTATGGATGTGTAGCAGAGATATTCATCTCCCACTGAATATAAGGGGAATGTGACATAATATGGTAGTGAAGATATTATCTTCCACTTATCTCTGCTTCACATTGGCTAATATGTCACGAGTCAATTTTTGACTCGTGACAAGCATAATATAAAATATAACCTGTATGAATCTGTGATGTGGTATGTTATGTTAATGTGTTAAGTTTTTGATGCACTAACTGATTACAGTATAGCATTTGTATACAGTGTAGTGAATTGTTAACATGGGTATTGTCTGATTGATGATTTTCTCTTGTCAGATTGACTTAGAGCGAAGAGTAACTACTGAAGAAGCCGAGGCTTGGTGTAAGGAAAATGGAGATCTGCCTTACATTGAAACCTCTGCCAAAGATGCCACAAATGTTGAGGCTTCCTTTATGATGTGCCTGAGAAGATGGGCCAACATTGAGGGAAGACAGGTAATGAGATGCTGTATAGCCACTTGAGGGTTATTGTGTGACAGGGGTGTATTTTTTTTTCAGCTATACAGTATCCTTCTATAGTGAGGCTGGTAGTATTTTTCTCAAGATATTATAAAGTGTATTTCTTTTATTTATGGGCGAGACAAGCCAAAACATTTTTGTTGCATGCCAGGGGTGAATTTTTGTTTTTACAGTTGTATCTTTTTATATGAAGGCTGGTAGTGTTATTGTGAAGATATTATTATTATTGTTATTTTTTTTTATTTTTATGAAGTGAGACAAGTCATTTTTGGGTTGTTGTGTGACGGGTGATTTTTTTTTTTTTCAGCTACCGTATGTACAGTACAGTATATCTCTTTACAGGAATGGAGACAGTGGTTTTGTAAGACATTACAGAAACGGAAATGTTTAAATGGATTAAGATTATTATTTTAGGAACTAAGAGTACTGTACTTGTGAATTTGCAGGAACGAATGCCTATGCCGGACACGGTACAATTGGAAGGAGATCGACACCACCACCTCTGTGCATGTTCATCATAGGGCCTTTTAGGTAGGTGTTATATAGGTGGGTCCAGGGTTACTCTTAGTGTCTCTGTCTCGTTATAAGAAGAATATGAGAGATGACTGTCAGAGGATGGGGTCAATGTTGCTCTCAGTGTCTCCCTCTGGTTTTAAAAAGAATATGAGATGACTGTTTCTTGGACACAACCAAACATGCTATAGTTATTTTTTGTTTTGTCGGGGGTTGTGGTGGTACTTAATTGCTTGGGTGACTAAAGCCATTCTCAAGTTCTTATGCCCCAAAACATGCTATGCTTATATTGGTTTTGTTGAGAATAGTTTTAATTGATGTTTTAAATTTACAAGTTTCTTACGGGACCCTGTGATGTAGTCAGTAAATTGGAGGTATATTTGTTCTTCAAATATTGCCACGAAACGCCACCTACAGTATATAGAAGGAGCTTGTTTCGTGGCATAGTCGAGAGGAATCCTAAGCCTTCAATACCCATACATGATCACAGGGTCCGTAAATACAGTAGCTTGGAGTTTATGAATTTTTTTAATTTGTGAGTTTCTTATGTAGATTGGAGTTTTTTTAGATGTTTGGAATTTGTTAGTTATTTTTTGTATAGCTTTGATATTATATATGTTTTGTATTTCAGGTATTCTGTGAGGCGGCCTAGTGGTGTGATGTTGCTCAGTTCATTAGTATAGCAATGCACAAGGAGATAGAACCAGGTTTGAAATACATCCACACACACATCTGGTGGAGAAACTTGGCTTCAATATATTCTTCATCACCGGGTGCATGCTACACTGAGGTATCCCAACTGTAGCTTGAAATGTGTTTTATGAAAAGAGATCAATTCATGATTATATATTGAAATCTTCTTTATCTTTACTGTGAATATCTATGATTTTGTTGATGATTATTGATTGTGGTAACGGGAAGTTGTTTTCATCTTGTGCTCATACTATGTTATGTATTGTCACCCTTAAGGAAAGGAACTCATGATGGTAATTTGGAGGGCTACTGATTCTTCCAAACTGTCACGAAACAGATCCCCTATTTGTAACATTGAAGTGATTTGTTTCCTGGCATGCTTTGGAGGAATTAGTAGCAATCCAAGTTACCAAAAAGAGGTCCTCTCCTTAAAAAGATGATAGTTGAGAAGAGTTTAGAGATTTGCGACGTTAATGTGTATGTTCAATGCATTCCAGATAAAGTTTAATCATTATGGTGCAGTAACATTTTAATACTACACTAGACTAAACAGATAGTAAACACCGTATTGAACTGTTGTAGTGTATCATACTGTATGCATCACAGTGATTGGCTGTTTTGTATTATTAATACCCCTTAAATAATGAAATGGGGTATTGATAATGATACACTATGTAAAATAACATTACCTTTATATAAAGCGGTAAAGGTGTTCCTTTATATGTGATGATATTGCCATACTGGATCTGATGTTAATATAAGTTATTTTATACTCCATATCATAGGATAAGGGAAAGAGTGTAGTTAATAGGTTAATGATATATTATGGTAATAATAGAATAAAGCCACTTTTATTCAGATATTTAAATTGGTAAATTGTTGGTGACATCCATATCTCTGGAATAGATATGTTGCTTTCTGACCTGTGATAAGTTATTGTATTCAAAATACCCTTTGTTAACCAGAATTTCTTCAAGACTTTTATTTTAATAAATAATACTGAGATGTAGACATGGCGTGGAAGCTTATACATATGTAAAGGCATGGTCAACTAGTCATTAATAAGTACTGGGGCCAGTGATAGCATTGTATGTTTGCTTAACTGTTCCCTGGTTACTGTAGAGGCCCACTTGTACGGTTACCTACATGAATTCTTACATAGGCTATGTAGAATAAGAAGAAAAGGTCATTATTGTGGAAGTACTGCAATGAATGGTCTACCATGTTTTAAACCCTCAAAAATAACAGCATGTGTATGAATTCTGGTGGTCAATTGTACATCAGGTTGGTATGTTTAATTTGTTGGACATTTTACCTTTGGATGGTGAAAGATACAGTCCTTGTAGTAGTCACTACAATTTTAGTACAATACATGTACAGTGTTCTGTACAGTTACTCATTTATTTTAAAGTATGGGCAATATGTCATAGAAGTTTATCAGGGTGCAGTTATCAACTACACATTAATAAAAAAAAAAAATGAACAATCACTTAATAATGATCTGATTAAAGATAACACATTTTATGGCCATTAATTGTTGTGACTTGTGTAGAACCTAGTACAGTACTGTATCATTACTCACAAGGAATTTATATAATGTATGACTTGCTGGAAGAGATCAAAGATTGTTATGAATTGATTTTGGCTGGAAAGATTATTCTCCTTGCATTTACATTGCAGTATGTCCATTTAGCATGGTCAGATAAGACTGGGCTGGCCTTTAACCCAGTCCATGACAGCCCAGTAAAGGAATATTAATTACAAAGGTATCTTTATCCAGCTGGTACACACTAATATTCCTGTAAATTATAGCTTGTGTAATATTAATAACATTATTGATCCACCTGAATACTGAAGTTAACATACACTGTATATACACTGGAACCCAGATTATGTGGAGTAGTTAAGAGAGGACTGTACTTTTTCATAGCCTCGCATCCCACCAAAGCTGAAAGCCACAGACACAAAACTCAGGATAAGATTTTAAACCTTTGTGCATCAACTCTTTAGTGCGCTTTATTATTTATCATCTATCAAAGTCTTATATTGCCTATAATTATGTACAACTATTCAAGAATGAAACTGTGGTCTAGTCAGAGCATAACATTGGAGACCAAGGAGCATGTCAATGCCTTAAGGCCCTTCCAAACCAGTGGCAAACAAACTGCAGGCAGACACTGTTACCAATTTTGTGGGTGGGTGGCGGGCACAAGTGGCCAATGGCTGCCAGAGACTGTTTGATCTTGTAACACTGGTAAAAAGCCAGAGAATTTCACTCAGTTGCTCGTGCCTGCAGTTTTTTTGCCTCTCGTGTGTGGAAGTATAGGCTGTGAGTTCAGTCTGTTTCCTGCCTTGATGGTCTCCAATGCAACAACTAACTGCTTTGGTAGTCTAAACGGTTGAATTTTGCCTATAATGAGGTATTAAGTTACTTCTTGTTATATTGGTTGATTTTTCATGTATTTTTGTGTGTGTAGTTTGATGCCCATATCTTTGATTTATATGTTAATACAGGATATAGTTTATAATTGAAAGCTAATACTGATTCACTATGGTAAAGGCTAAATCAGGCATCATTCTTGTTAACTATCATGCCTCTACGTCTAGGATATGTCTGGAAAAAAACATGAAAATAAAAAATACAAGGAACATTATTTATGCACTTCTTAAAAATAATAAAGATATCAGAAGAAAGTTCTTTCATTCTATCCCAAAATTAGTTTTACTTTTTTCATCTATGATGCTTTTACTGAATAAGAAGGGCTAGAACTATATTCTTTATCGTCTGTTGGCTCCATTCTCTCATTATACATACTCAGGATCACTTTCCGCATCCGTTCCATCTGTACAGTACTGTATGTGAAAATATATATACAGTATCTATATTTTTTCCCTACTTAAAAGCATTTTAACCTAATACAAAAAAATATTTTATACTGTATTTTAATTCATATGCTTCAAAGTGATTGCATAATTAGCAGAAATTATCACTAACTTTATATTGAAAACTTTCCCTTTTCAACAAGTCCTACACTACTATTGTAAAGACTTAGTCATTACATCTAAGAAATATTTCATTGCCTATCTTTCTGACAGAGGTTTTATTCTGATGACATGATTTCCATACATTCTCAACCCTGGTGTCTGACTGTATGTTTGTTAATGAAAGAGCCATAATGCTGTGGTTGGTAGCTGCTTTGTGACGTACTGTAGACATAAGTTTCTCCCCCAGGCCGGATGCTAAGCCCTTGTTACCATGAAGGCTGAGAGAGGAGAGTGGTAAAATCAAATTGCTGGTGAGTTCATTGAGGAAAGTACTAAGAGAGGTGGGAGTGAGAGCAGGGTTGTGGGCAAGAGAGATGGAGGAAAGGTGAGGGCAGCGGTACAAGAAGGACGAGAGGTCTTCTATATCAGCATCCACCAGATTACACCAACTCAAATTTAAATGCTGTAGCCTGCACTCCTCTCCACAACCTAGAAGTCCTGAGAGGGCTGTCCCTAACCTAGTTTGGTGGTTATCCAAGGATGATCTGTGGTACTTTAGACCGCTCAGAGTAAGACTTGAAATATGAGGTGTACAAGCCAGCAATGAAGTCAAAACAGAACAAGATATAGTATTGTAATCAAGATGGAAATTCAACAAGGGTGATGTTATACCAGCATCAATAAGCTGATCATTAGATAGAGTTAGGGAACAATGCTTCAGTGACAATGTAACTAGAGAAGGAAGGCTAAGAAGTGTGGCAATATTTGAAGCCTTTACTCCTGATAAAGTATTATAGCTGAAATTGAGGGAGCAGAGTGATTTTAAAGATAGTTTGTCTGTAGACACCGCTGATGTCATTGCAAGGAAGTTAACAGATGTGATGGAAGTTGCTGTCAAGTCTAAAACCTCTAAAGCAGGTAAGGATGGTAAGACTTCTATCAAGTGTGTGAACCCTTCATCACCAAGACGACAACTGGCAAAACTCATGGAACGGAGGCTGTGTTGGTACTGAACAGCTCTCAATACTGGTTGCAGCTGTGATGACGTTATTCTACCAATATTACCCAAATCTAAAGCTGCTGACACTTGTACACTATGCAGAGCAGAAGTTAAGAAAGGGACTGGGGACAAACCAAGAGACTGGCATGCTTGAGTGTAGCGATCAGGCAAGGGCGGTAAATCCCAGCCAGTCACCTGACCAGTCAACTCCGCTTGCTCTCCGGGCAGGACTAAACTTATTGTATCACTTGTGTCTAGAACAGCCCCATCTTGTGTGGCTAGGGTGAGGTGTGGCCGCAACCCAGAGAGCTGATAGTATCGACGAGTGACCTCCTCGGCCAACCAACCCACTGTGTGATTGTGTCCACTCCCAGCCACTGGTACCAACAACAGTCTGTCTTGAACACGAACCCTCAGTCGTAGTGCACCACCAACCCCACCACCTCCTCCTGTACCACACACTGACTTCCCCAACACTCTAATATTATTACTGTAAGAGTTTGATATATCACCGTCATCCAACTCAACTTCAGGTATTCTAGGAACGCCCACCTCCTTACGTATTGTAGATTCATTTTTGTTACCACACTCTACGTCGTTTGTGTATCTGTTAAGTATTGATGTTATCTTAACTTGACGTCCTTTTGTAAAACGTGATAGGGACTTTGTTTGTGAACTTTCCTGTGGGCTAATTTTCCTCTCTTTTCTTGGTTCTCTGTACTCAAACTCTGATTTTTCACACCTCTTTCTTTTCTTTGTAAAAATGCCTAGATCATCCTCCAACCAGTCATCACCCACATCCTCAAGGTCAGACACAAGTGCTCCCGGTACCTTCCTGTTTCTTGATGTCCCTTGGCCCAGTGAGGATTTGTGGAGTTCGGCTCGACGCTTACCGCTTCCAACACAGTTCATGGCACTCAGGTACGTCCCGGTGGCTGACGTATCATCATTGTGACCGAGATCCTCTAACTGGGGGAGGCAAAATTCCTCACTGTCCTCATCCAAGTCATCAATATGTTGTGAAGGAGAATCTGCCACTTCCCCTGTCAAGCTGGATTGGGAACAGGTTATAATATCTTCATTACTACCACCAGTTACATCCACAAGGTTCCTGCTGCTTAGCTTCCGCTGCTTCTCGTTCAAAGCGTCTTCGTTTAATTTGGTACCAGACGACTCGCTTTCTATTCTGTGTCCTTTGCCTTTAACATTATATTCTGATTTGGGTTTCCTTGACTGCCTTCGTCTGTCTTCCCGGTACCCATTTTCTTGTGTCTGTGAAGCATCCACTTTGTTTGGATGTGTCTGCATGGTATCTTTCATAGACAGTTGTGGTATTTTATGACCAGCCTGCAGCATTTTCTCCTTCAGTTCTTTTTCCAACTGATAACACTCTGCCTCCTCTTCCTGTGTTAAATCTGATCTTTGCCTGTATCGGATTAAACTTTCCAACGGCGTATCACCTTCATCAGTCTTTGCTGTGACTGATGCTCCTCGACTCAACAACAGCCTCATCACGTTAAAGTTGCCACCAGCTGCTGCATCGTGTATGGGAGTCACACCATCACATTGCCGTCCACCTCGGTCACTCATCCAGGCCCCAGCGTCTATCAGCGTATCCACAACTTCACAGTAGCCATAATTTGCTGCTTCATGAATAGGTAGCCAGCCACAGTTGTCTCTTGGGTTGACTGGATGGCCTTGCTGTAACAGTTTCTTTACCATGATTAAGTTGCCATCAATGCAAGCTTTGTGTAAGGGTGTCTCGCCTTTCTCATTTCTTCTTACCACCAGAGAACGTTTCTGTCTTGCCTGGCGGGGACGATCCAAGTCCTCTGACTCGCTCTCACTGTCCGAGAAATTAACTAAATCCAAATCAATGTCATCTTCCCCATCACTTTCCTCCTCACTCAGTTCCACATCTGGATCTAAATTATTTGACTCAATTATTTTGCCCAATTCAGTCTCCAGTTCTTCCTTCTCTAGTTCTGTGATGCCCCTCATTGAAGAATACTGACGCAATACATAAGCCTCTAACTTTGGATTCTTTGCTCTCACTGCAAGGTTCCTTGCTTCCTCGTATGTACTCTTAATAATCTGGAGATCCTCTCCAAGTTCATCATTAACAACAGCAATGTTTAGTAGAGTTTTACATGCCTCATTGTAGTCCTCCTGTAATTTAATGGAGTATTCCTTCTGGTAGAACTCTTTAGCTTCCTTGAACTGTTTGTTATCACAGTAGGTACTGGCTAGAGAGAAGTAAATAGGAGCCAGAAAGGAGGGTTCTTCGTCCAACTTAAGTGCACATTCCAGCATTTTGTGATAATATTCTATAGCTTTGTTAAACAGGCCAAATTTCACAATTCCATCACCAAGTTTCTCATAGAGTTTTAAAAACTTGTCTCCTGCAACTTCTCCAAGTAATAGTAATTCATCTTCAGTCTTACAAAGGTTCACTACTTTTTTTAAGTTGTTGGTTATAAGTTCTCTTTCACCACTATCAGGATGTTTCAACTTATAAGCTTTATAGTAACATTTTTTCGCTGCTTCATAACTGCTGCTGTGAAGGTGGACTTGAGCTAAAAATGAATAGCCATCACAAAGTAGAGCTTTATCATGCAGTTTGTTAGAGAAAGCAAGAGCCTTTTGTCCTTCCTGTAATGCCCGAGTGTAAAGTCCCTGACGCAACAAGATAACACCAAGAGCAGAATGGCATCGCTGGGCATCATCATGAAGACCGTGATTACTACAGATATCAACAGCTTGTCCAATGAACTCTTGAGCTTTCTTTATGTTGCCACGCGAATCCAACACCAATCCCAAGTTTAAATATATACGACAACGCATCTGACAGTGTTCCATTGTACCAACTTCACCTTTTAAACGCTGGCAAGTCGACAGCGCTCGCAAGAAGGCGTCCTCAGCTTGAGTCAAGGCTTGGGATCTACTGGACAAGGTGGTGGTGCCATTGTTTGTGTCCTCAGCTCTATGGAGGTGTGTGCGGCCAATGGTGGCATGGGCCCGTTGCTCCTCCACCAGGCTGCCTGCTTCTTTAGCTAGAGTGAGGTGTGTGTTCTGATGGTCAAGGGCAGCATCCCAATTTTCCAGATCACAATACACCTCACCCATGCGACGATGAGAAACAGCCTTACCTACAGTGTCCTCCAGAGCTTCACACAGTGCTCCCTCCTCTCTGTGTTGTTCCAATGATCCTTCATGATCACCTGCCCGTTGCAGTTTCTGACCCAGCAGGTTACACAGGTTGGCTACTTCACGTAAGTTATTTTTGGCGAGGGCACGCCTCTTGTCACGTTGAAGTTGTGCCAATTCACTCATTATTCTGCTTGTCCTACAGCTGCCAGTATTACCTGCAAGTACAGTACACATCTATTCCCCTGCACATCAAGCAACCCTACATGAGTTACAACAATCTTATACTGTATTTAAATCATGTATATAATCTAAAGACATTTACTGCAACATATACATGTATACATGTACACCATTGTACTTTAATCACTTATTTCTTGGATCATATTCTGTGCAAAGATGGGAGTAATACTTTAAGTGTTTGGACTTGAGCCTATTCCTATTCCTTTCTTTCACTGTTCCTCCTTTCCTTCTTTCTCCTTTGTGCTTGCTGTATGTTATGGATGTAAAAAAACGAGAAAGTGCAGATGTGATTATCTATAATTTTCTTTTGCAGAAGCAATGCAGCTACAGTATTAACTTTTTGTTGAGATGCGGATGTCAGATTATTACACTTTTGTGGATGACGATTATATTTTCTTGACCATTACATGATGACATTGTGTCAGCTTACCTTCTCCATCCCTAACAGACACTAATAAGAATGTACAGTTGAGCAAGTAGAAACTGCAAGAAAATAATGGCTGTGTATGGCAACATATTCACCACCACTCAAAGTTCAGCCAATCATGTTCCACGTTACATTGACTCTGGGTTCCTTGGGTTTCATTCATAAAGATACAAGGGCCTACTACTAAGAATTGCCAGACGTTGCCATATACAGCCATAAGTTTCTTGCACTTTCTACTTGTTCAACTGTACAAAGTGCCTTGATTCCTGCAAAGTATCTCAGGAAACAGTACCAGAAGAACAAGAATAATGGTGTCCTACTGTTGCTTGAAATAGTTTGGAGGAATTAATTGCTCCAGATTTACCACCAACAACATTATGTCGTATTTTACCACCTTAAGGACCCTGTGATTGTGTATGAGAATTGAAGGCTTCTGATTCTTCCTGACTATGCTACGAAACAAGCTCCATCCGTATAGGTGTGTGTGTGTTTCTTGGCAATGTTTGAAGGACTCATATACAGTACTGTATCTCCAATTTTCCCTTAATATCAAAATATACATAAAATACTTGCAAATGTTGTTATGTGCAGCACAGAAGAAGCTAAATTATCAATGACTTACCTTTTATTAGAGATATTAGTGAAGTGATGATACTGTAGATACATGTGTAGTACAGATTCTTGACTACGATCGCACGGCTTCACTTTCTTGACTACGAGTGACAAACCTCATGTTCCTTCAGCATCTGAGGGAAATGAATGAGTTAGCAGTACTGTATGTTTAAGGACCCTGTGATGTAGTCAGAAAATTAGAGTTTTACGTGACCTATTTCCAAGATAGGTCATATTCAAATGGGGCATTTTGAAATTAGCCTGACCTAACCTGACTTACCCTAACCTAGACCACATCAGACTACCGGGACCTAACCTGGGCACACTACCGGGACTAAACCGTGGTAAAGTGCAGGAAATTACTGTGGCAAAATACTAGGACCCTACCAGATCTGGAAACACTGCTACAAAACGGGGTAAATTTTTACAAGTTGCCACAACAGGATTTCACTGGAAAAAAATGTATTTCCTAGAAGGATTTAGTGTGACTACCGGGACCTAACCTGGGCAGACTACCGGGACCTAACCTGGGCAGACTACCGGGACCTAATTAGTCAGACCTCACCCGACCTGACCTAACCTAATCTGGACTGGGACACACTACCGGGACCTAACCTAACCTAATCTGGACTGGGACACACTACCAGGACCTAACTTGGGCAGACTACTGGGACCTAACTATAAGAGGTAACTACTGTTATGCAGCATTTGCAGAAGAAATGGTATATAGAAAAGTGGTTTGTAATAGTGAAATATAAACACTGGTAATAGTAACATTTCCGAAATGGAGTTGTGGCAACTTGTAAAAATATTCCCAAAACGGTAATTCTTTCAATAAATCCCAAATATTTGAACAGTAATAAATACACTACCTAACTTAACTTTACCGTATCTTCTTTTTTTTACTAACTAACTTATAAATAACTTCTAATTTTAATTAACGTTACTTCTATTTCTTTTATTAGTATCTTACCTTATTAAAATGGTGAACGGGTAATAAACAACATAATAATAAGAGTGTACTTTGTTGTTGAATAGCACCGCCACCGCGCCTCTACAGATTGTTGTTGTTGTACTTTGTTTACGGTTTGTGTTTGCAACGGTGCTGAAAGAAGTACACTGTCTTCCTTAAGTCCCCCATACACGTACTGTACAGTCATGGCTGATAATACTGGACCACCAGGGTACAAGGAGTGTTGGAGACTCGGAGAGCAAAAGAGTGATTGTTCTAAACCTCTCTCAACGTTGAGGATGGTTTGGAAAATTCACTTGTACGAAGTTACGAACTCTTATCTGTTCAAATTGTTCTCCAAGATTTCAACACTTATTCCATATCCAGTTATATTTGTATCCAGGTGTTGTTGAAGTTTCGAATCATTTGACATATACTAGTGAACCAATTGCAACGCTTATCCTGTTTCCTATTTGTTTGAGCTTGCTTAATACTCGATCAGGCTATTCAAAGTAATAAAGCTTGGATACATATTTTGGATTGAGAATATACAGCCATGGCTGATAGTGGTGGACCAGGGTCCAAGGAGTGTTGGAGAGCAACTGAACGGAGTTCGAACAAGTTAATTTTACAAACCATTCTCAACGTTGATCGAAGTTTAGAAGACTCACTTTTTCGAACTCTGTTCAGTTGCTATCCAACACTCCTTGGACCCTGGTGGGCCTGGTCCAGCACTATCAGTCATGATTGTACACTACATACATTACGGCCGCCGGAATCGTAAGTAAAACTGAATGTTATTGGAGTGGTAGGCCGTCCGTCCTGGCTCAATATCTGTCAAATCCAAATTTCTGTCGTCCGGCCAGATAAAAAATTTTGGACTGAGTTTATTGAATTATACAGACAACACCCTTACCCGTGGAAAATAAAATCCAAATAGTGTTGTGATAAAGGAAAAACTGTCAGTTCCTTGAGTGATTAATGACATGTGTGGGTTGTATAGGCTACACCATGGAGGTATAATCTAAGACAGTGGTTCCCAAACTTTTTCTGGTCGTTACCCACTTTTCATACATGATCCTTGTCCATGGCCCCCCCTCCCTCCCAACCATAACCCGTTAACTGAATGAATGATATGAACACCCTTGCTGCTACGTAAGATTCAAGACCAGGTTATCATACAGAATACACAGCTTAGGAAGCCTTAGATTAGAATTATGTTGAGTTAAAATTATCTTGCTTCCCTAATACATCCCCATGTCTTGTTTTATGTCAAGAACACAGAATCATATAAAAAAGGAAGTATTACTCATGTGTCTGGCAGCAAGGCATTGCACAAACCTGTACTGAACCTGTAACTTCCCTCCACTGGCTACCTACCCGCTAAACTCCTTTGGTTTTATTTATGCATAGCCTCAGATTATGGCCCCCTACATTCTTCTATATGGCCCCCAGTTTGGGAACCACTGGTCTAAGAGGAGGCGGCATGACGTCACAGAGGTGAAGCCAGTTTTCTATTGGTCGACTGTTATAAAAAAAAAATTATATAAAAAAAAATTATATAAAAAAAAAATTATATAAAAAAAATTTATATAAAAAAAATTTATATAAAAAAAATTATATAAAAAAATGTTTATATAAAAAAAAATTATATAAATTTTTTTTTATATAAAAAAAAATTATATAAAAAAAAATTATATAATTTTTTTTTATATAAAAACAATTTATATAAAAAAAATTATATAAAAAAATATATAAAAAAAAATTATATAAAAAAAAATTATATAAAAAAAATTTACATAAAAAAAAAATTATATAATTTTTTTTTATTGGGGTGGGGGTGGGGCGTGGGTGGGGGCGTGGGGTGGGGCGTGGGTGGGGGGGCGGAGGGCGGGGGGGGGTAGCGAAGCGAGCAGCGCCGCAGGCAAAAGCACCCACGGCGTAGCCGTGGCTGGCGAAGCCAGTGCTTGTAGATATTTAATTTATAATTGTGTTTACTATGTAGACTATTTGGTTGTTGAGAATTTAGGTGTAAGTTAAAAAACCGTAGTCTAAGTTAAGCCAATGTGCGGAAAGAGTTTTTATAATTGTGAAATTACTGCCTGGGACTGATGAGTAAAATTAATATTTCTGTGTAAATCAGAGTGAACTGAAACTGAGGAAGTGATGACACACTTTATGCAGTAACATGCAGCCATCATGGTAAGATTCCATGTGGCTTATAAGTGGTAAAATGTGTTTGATACAAGACAACACACCTGCATGAGTGTCAACTCAATTACATGACAGTTCTGGGTGTTACACTACACATCACATATCTCTAGTAGGCCTACCATATACACATTTTCACTACCCTATTCACATGTTCAGTACACAATACACACATCTCCATTACCTTAATTATACACATCATCACAACACACCACATCTTCACTACCCTATACATATCTTCACTACATAGGCTACATTTTCACTGCAGATCACACATCTTCACAGCACACACACACATCTTCACTTCACTATACACATCTTACTGTATAAATTATAATCTTATTTATATACTATACTTAAAGAGTGACACAAGGCCTTCCACAGTCTCATACTAGAAATCTTTATATAATTAATTTTATTTGCATTTGTACAGTTACCCACACATGAAGCTGGTAGGCCTATGGTTCGTTACTTGTGAGGTGCTTGGCTACAACGAAATGAAATTTAAGTTAAAAAAGATGTAGTTTGTTAACAGGCAAACCGTAAAATATTATTACTATCTGCTTGTCAACAAACTATAACTTTTGCTCACTTTCCTTCCTGTTGTAGGTATCTCACAAGTAGCGAGGCATACCAGATTCACGTGTGGTCATCTGTACTTGTTATTATTTCTCTGTAACGTTATAATACGGTCTGTGGGTTGGTGTGTAAGCTATCACCTTCTCTTTTACTATACTTTTTGCATAAAATAAGCTATTCATTTATTAATCAATTCATTCTTTCATTCATACTCCTAGGAAAAGTTTGCGAGCAGAGGTAATGCTCTAGCTGGAAACAGCGATATTTAATGGGTTTAAGTACTTTTGATAATATACAGAATTGGATAATTTTATGTAGTTATCATATATGGAACAAATTCAAGTCTCTTTCTGGCTATGATTATAGGATATATGAGAAAATAAGACCATAATTATAATGGGAGTAAGGCGGGCGAGGCAATATTTTGAGTCAATGGGGGGTAGGGTAATAGGCTCCGCCCCTTGCTTCACTTTGGGTGTACAGGACGAGCGGCTCATGCCGCCTCCTCTTAGATTATACCTCCATGGGCTACACATAATCTGCCTTCTAACAAATGACACCCCTTACTACATCACTGACATACTTTGATTGATGGTTATTGTGGTTTTACTTTGAGTACAGAGATATCTTTAATGAGAGAGAGAGAGAGAGAGAGAGAGAGAGTAGTGTAGTAGTGGTAGTGGGGGAGGGAGTGTGTGTTTATAGGCTATTGTATTATAGCGGAGAGAGAGAGAGAGAGAGAGAGAGAGAGAGAGAGAGAGAGAGAGAGAGTAGTAGGGGAGGGAGTGTGTGTGTATGTAGCCTAGTATAGTGTGTTGGTTATGTTTCAGAGAGTCGTGTTAGCCCCACCTTAGCGCCGGGGGTCAGAGAAGGGAGTTTCCCCGACCCTCACCTCACACCACCACCTACTCCTTTCCTCGACCTGTTGTTCTATGTATGTATGTATGTAGGTGAGGGAGGAAAAGAGAGAGTTGGGGAAGGAAGGAAGGAAGGGAGAGGAAAGAGAGAGAGAGAGAGGAAGGAGGAGGGAGAGAGGAAGGGGAAAGGGAGGAGGAGAGTAAGAGAAGGAGAATGAAATAGGGAGAGGAGATGGAAAGAGAGTTTTTAACGGGTGAGGAGAGAGGGAGAAAGGAATAGGGAGGGAGAGAGGGAGGGGCTTCCATCCTTGGTTGCGTAAGTTAGTGCTATAGGTTACGCAAGCTAAGAAAAATCTATGACTAGTCAGTTTCGTTAGGAAAGGTACAGTAAGTGTAGCCTATGTTAAAACAATGGAATGGAGATGGATGGAGGGAGGGAGGAGAGAGAGAGAGAGAGAGTAATATATTGTGGTGGTGGAGGGAGGGTGGAGAGAGAGAGAATAGTACAGTAATTGTGTAATATTAGATTGTGGAATGTGGGTGGAAGGTGGAGGAGGGTGGGAGTGTGGTGCTTGTGTAATGTTAATAAGTGGAATGTGGTGGTGGTTTTGGTGGAGAGAGAGAGAGAGAGAGAGAGAGATTAGGCTCCGCGACAGCTATTTCATATACCGCCAGGAAAAGGTGATATAGAGGTGAGACAGCAAGCAGGAAGGAAATAGAAAGAAAAGAGGGACAAGTAAAGAACAGAAAGGGAGTGGCTGGGTTCAAAGTGTCGCCAAAACCCTTAGATAAATCAACAAACAACCCATCAAACGCCCAGTGAGGCTGACTTTATTCTCTGTGAATACTAGTCATCTCCCACACAGGGCTATAATAAAGATTGTTGTAGGATCTGGTCACTTTCTAGTGGATTAAAACTACATGTGCAACCAGAGGCTTTTTCTTTTTTTACTGCTGTGTGGAGCGACATCACACAGGGGTGCATTATTCCTTTGCATGCAGCAGTGTAAACTCCCTCCCTCTTTGTGGTAACGTGGACTTGGGCCACACCACTGACTGTGGGATCAAAGACCTTCCCCCCCAATCTCCCTGGTGGTCGGAGGCCCCCAGACTCCCTGATCCCATCTCCTTGGGATTTGCTTCGGTAGTCCAGGCACATAGGGCCAGCCTCTTCTTGATTTTAATTTGTTTGTTTTTTCAATGCGACCAGAGTGTAGCAGGGGTCTGTGGGGCAGGAGGCCATTCTGTCCCGAGACAACATCATCAACAACAACAACAACAACAACACATCAACATTTTACTCCCCATCACACCCAACCACACTCAACAATGATCACTTCCTTATGGCATATTAAAGCGTCTTGAATCTTCCTAAGTATACCAAAAGAAACAGAACCAGATGAACAAACTTAAATATGATAATGGTGACCAGTTGCTTGGAGTAGTTTGGAGGAACCAGTAGCTCCAGATTTATCCAAAGGGTGTATTATTTATTACTGCCTTAATTATTCTGCTGTGGAAAGATTAGAGAAAAATGTTGATTCATCCAGTCTTAGGTAAACAAACACCAGTTGTTGTTGTTGTTGTTATTGTTATTGTTATTGCTGTTGTTGTTAATGCTGTTGTTGTTGTTATTGTTATTGTTGTTGTTGTTGTTGTTAATGCTGTTGTTGTTGTTGTTGTTGTTGTTGTTGTAGTTGCTGTTGTTGTTGTTGTTCCTCTAAACCCCTCAAGCCTGTCCCCCTATTCCCGCACCCCCTTAATACTACATAATTTTCTCTCTCTCCCTTTCTTTTTTCTCCTTCTATCTCTCCCTTTATTTCTTTTCCTTTTTAATCTCTTCCTCCTCTCTCTCTCTCTCTCTCTTTCTCTCTCTCTCTCTTATGTACTGTTCTGCCTTTCACCTCTTCCTCCTTCTCTTTCTCCTTTCTCCTCCTCTTTCTCCTTCTGTATCTGTCTATGCCTCCTTTTCTCTAGTTCTCTCTCTCATTTATCTATCTATATACCTGTCAGTCTGTCTACTCGTCTGTCTGTCTGTCTCTGAATGTTTGTCTGTCTTTCTGTCTGTATGTATGTATGTCTGTCTGTCTTGCTGTTAATTTCCTATATTTATCAAGCATTCGTATAATTCCTTTTCTCTCATCCATTCTTAATTAGTTTCTATAAATACATAAATATATAATTATAATTGTTTATGCACAATCTATCTCTCTCTTTTTCACTTTTTTTTCTATATCAATTAAAATGGACAGGTGAAGGAAGGGGGGGAGAGGGAGGGGGAGTAGTATGTGAGGGGAGGGGGAGGGGGAAGGGGGGGAGAGGGGGGCGAGGGAGAGGGGGTACAATGCAATTTCTTTCCCTGCTGAGCTTTCATACTCCACCCTGCATACCTTAGCATACATAGGGGATGAGAAATGTACGTGTGTGTGTGTGTGTGTGTGTGTGTGCGTTTTCTCTTTCTGTGTGTGTGTGTGTCTTTCTCTGTCTCTCTCTGTTTCTCTGTGTGTGTGTCTTTCTCTGTCTCTCTCTGTTTCTCTGTGTGTGTGTGTCTCTCTCTCTATTCATCTATTTATTTATTTATTTATCTATCTATTTTCTCTATCAGTCTCGTTTTAGTTTTCTGTCCATCATTCTCTCTCTCACTCTTTCTCATTTTAGTTACCTCTCTCTCTCTCTCTCTCTCTCTCTCTCTCTCTCTCTCTCTCTCTGTGTGTGTGTGTGTGTTATCCTTACCTAAGTTGCTTTCGCCTCGATAGTTTAATAGTCTGAGTGTTAGTCTGTGCAGAATATATTGTGGCCTTACACTTCACTATTGTACAGTTGGACACATGAATGGGTGGTACAGCCCAGGTGAAAGATACTTGTCCCATTTGAGTAACCATTGTGTGTCTATTATCAGGTAGTTGCTATTTATTACCATCCTCAATACTGACTTCTGCCCCTGATGTCTCCTATTTGGAACTAAGAAACACACACACACACACACACACACACACACACACACACACCATCCTCAATACTAACTTCTGCCCCTGATGTCTCCTATTTGGCACTAAGAAACACACACACACACACCATCCTCAATACTAACGTCTGCCCCTGATGTCTCCTATTTGGCACTAAGAAACACACACACACACACACACCATTCTCAATACTGACTTCTGCCCCTGATTGCTCCTATTTGGCACTAAGAAACACACACACACACACACCATCCTCAATACTGACTTCTGCCCCTGATGTCTCCTATTTGGAACTAAGAAACACACACACACACACAGACACATACCATCCTCAATACTAACTTCTGCCCCTGATGTCTCCTATTTGGCACTAAGAAACACACACACACACCATCCTCAATACTAACTTCTGCCCCTGATGTCTCCTATTTGGCACTAAGAAACACACACACACACACACCATCCTCAATACTAACTTCTGCCCCTGATGTCTCCTATTTGGCACTAAGGAACTTGATATTGGGAGAAATTGACCATCTTTCACTTGGGCTGCATGTACCACTCATTCATGTCTCCAACTGTACTTTACTGCATTGCTTTCTGTTTGGCTGGATGACTGATTGATTGATTGGCTGGTTGGCTGGCTGACTGGGATGAGGGATGTAGTGGTGGTAGGAGTGGGTGAGAGAAGTATGGGGAGGTGTGAGTGGGTGAGAGAAGTATGGGAAGATGGGAGTGCATGGGTGAGAGAAGTGGTGGTGGTGGGAGTGGGAGAGTAATGGGGAAAGTGATGGTGGTGGTGGTGATGATGGTGGTGGTGGTGGTGATGATGGTGGTGGTGGTGATGTTGTTGTGAGAGAGAGTGATGGTGGTGGTGGTGTGAGAGAGTGATGTATGGTAGTGATTACAGTGATGAGTTGAAGTGTAAATCATTTTTGTACTGAGTAAAGTGAGGGTTCAACTGTGAAATTAGAGAGAGAGAGAGAGAGAGAGAGAGAGAGAGAGAGAGAGAGAGAGAGAGAGAGAGAGAGAGAGAGACTGTAGGGGGATCAACAAACTTCATTCCACAACCTTCTCAACCATTCAGATAAATATTTGGGTTATAAAGAACAGATGGCCAACACAATGATAAGGGAAATATAATGTTGTGTTGTTTGATAAGGGAAATATTTTTTTTTTTATAATGTGTTGTGTTTGATAAGGGAAATATAATGTTGTGTTTGATTGGTGGAGTTGTGTGTATGAAGTGGTTTGAGGAACAACACTTTATTCTGATATTGTACTTACACATACTCTCTATATATTTACATACATAATTATTTATTTACTTACATATATAATTACATGCATATTATTATATTTACATACATATATAATTACATACATATTTATTTACATAATTATTTTACACATATATATACAGTATATATATATATATATATATATATATATATATATATATATATATATATATATATATATATATATATATATATATATATATATATATATATTACATACATTTTTACTTACATAATTATTCTACATCCATATTTATTTACATAATTATTCTACATACATACATACATACATATATATATTTACAAACATATATATTGATAGTTTTTAATATCGTAACAATCTTTTTAAGGAGGGTAGGTAGTAAAATGTTGGTAAATCCGGAGAAACTGATTCCTCCAAACTATTCCAAGCAACAACAGAACACCATTAAGTTTGCCAATCTGGTCCCGTTTCGTGGCATACTTTGGAGGAATCAATGCACTCCACTCACATTATAATATAAGG
>JAWZYT010002429.1:5000-22500 GCA_034508575.1 Petrolisthes manimaculis | reverse complement strand
CCCCGGGTCTTACATTGGCCCCTAACCCCCCCCCTCCACCCCCTTAATTAAAAGATAAAGAAAAATGGGTAATTGATTATTGTGATGATTATTGTTATTGTTGTTATTATTATTGTTATTATTGTTGTTGTTATTATTATTGTTGTTGTTGTTATTGTTATTGTTATTATTATTACTATTATTGTTATTATTGTTATTATTATTGTTACTATTGTTATTATCATTGTTGTTGTTGTTAATATTGTTATTGTTTTTGTTATTGTTATCATTACTACTCTACGAACACAAACACACACACACACACTCTCTCTCAAATACACACACACATATACACAAACACTCTCAAACACACACATACACTCTCTCTCCTTCAAACGCACACACACACACACACATATACACAGCACAGTACCCCTCTCTCTCTCTCTCTCTCTCTCTCTCTCTCTCTCTCTCTCTGGGGTCATCGGCCACACTATCGCCATCTTTGGAATGTACTGTCAGAAAATTGGAGGTAAATGAGTCCTTCAGTTATTGCCACGAAACACTACCTATATAGAAGGAGCTTGTTTCGTGGCATAGTTAATAGGAATCAGAAGCCTCCAATTTTCATACAAGATCACAGAGGCCTTAATTTGAGGTTCTTCAGAGTGGGTTGCATTTCACTAGTCCAAATATCTGTCAGTCACGAACACACACACACACACACACACACACTATATGTTTGTGTGTATGTCTGTGTGTGTGTGTGTATTTGTATCTTTACAGGATTGAGTCAAGCTCGTAATGTCCCATTTTAAAAAACCCAATTATCATATTTTTCTTTAAAGTTATATATGTTTTTTATACTTCTTCTGTTAATGGGGTGATGCAGTGAACAGCTCTGACATCTGGTGGCAGCCTCTGAACTACATCTTCTCCACTTAAGATACATGTTTTGCGGAATTACAATATACTTTTTTGTACACGCTTTCATATCTTTTTCTGAAAACAGAATATTGTACTCATACCTTTGAACTTCAATTGTATGGTTTGTAAAGTTATTCTTTAAACAATAATATACCGTAAAAAAGGTGAAAATTAGTTTCATGGAAATGATGTGTAAACACTTTAATATTCAGTAAATATCCCATATAACTAATTTAAAACGCTAACACATGACAAATAATTGAAAACATATTTTCATGTAGGCCTACAAATATTAATTAATATAATCTAAAACTCCTCACGGGAAAATGGTACAGAAATTCTTCCGCCAGGATCGCCACCGTATTGTTTACAATAATCGTACGTATGGATGTCGAATAGTGAAATTTCTGCTTATGTTTCATCAATGTTTTAAAGAATTGGACGATCTCATTCTCTTATTTGAAGGGGATTTCATCTTTATACAAGAATAAGGTGGATATTTACACATAAAACACATGTTAATATTTCCTTTGAATAGGAAGGGGATAGGAGTATTCTTGGCTGTTATTTTATATCAATCCCAATGTCTTTATACGGCTATGAAGAATGTAGAACCCTTAGCTTTGTTACTGAAAGCATGTTGGATAAAATAATATCCAATAGTGGTAGCTAGAACTCTTTCGTCCTCGGAGTCTGAAAAACATTTAGTTCAGAAGTGGCCACCAGATGTCAGAGCTGTTCACTGTATCACCCATTAAATCTGTTACTCTATAAGATGGAAAGCTATATTTCTGTATAAATTTGCCTCCTTTTCTTTTAATTAATTTCTTACTGTGTCCTCTCATTATAGGTATTCCTTGTTGACATAAGTTTTCTATATCTATATATATTTTTTCTGTGACAACATTTGTAAACCATTATCATATATCTCTTTTTTCTTGTCTTTCTTGCAGTTTAGGTAATTTTAGTTTCTTTAGCCTTTCTTCATAGTTCTCTTTAAATGTATGTGTGTGTGCGTGTGTGTATATAGGTAGAGGTGTGTGTGTGTGTGTAGAACTAAAGGTGGTGGTGTGTGTGTGTGTGTGTGTATATGTGTAGAGGTAAGGGTGGTGTGTGTGTGTGTGTGTATGTGTAGAGGTAAGGGTGGTGTGTGTGTGTGTGTATTTATAGGTAAAGGTGTGTGAGTGTAGAGGTAAGGGTGGTGTGTGTGTGTGTGTGTGTGTGTGTGTGTGTGTGTGTATGTATGTGTAGAGGTAAGGTTGGTGGTGTGTGTGTGTGTGGTCATAACTACAATACGCACCATCTTTGATAGACTGGTTCTTGTCGGGCGAGGCAATGAGAGAGAGAGAGAGAGAGAGAGAGAGAGAGAGTGTGTGTGTGTGTGTGTGTGTGTGTATGTGTGTGGGTTTGAGAGAGAGAGAGAGAGAGTGTGTGTGTGTGTGTGTATGTATGTATGTGTGTGTGTGTGTATGTGTGTGGGTTTGAGAGAGAGAGAGAGTGTGTGTGTGTGTGTATGTATGTGTGTGTGTGTGTGTGTGTGTGTGTGTGGATTCGAGAGAGAACTAGAGAGGGACAGACAGACAGACATAACTAGACAGACAGAATGTGTGAGAGAGAGAGAGAGAGAGAGAGAGAGAGAGAGAGAGAGAGAAAGGTTTGGAGGTGAACGGGTGGTAGTGGTGGGTGAGGTAACGAGTGTAGAGGTAGGCTGAGGTGAGGTGGGGTGTGGTGGGGGGGTGGGGGGTGGGGGTATTAGAAGCGGCATAGCAGGATGGGGGCATGTTGGATGGGGCGGTTTAGTGGGGCGGTGTATAGATGGGGTATAGCAGGGTGGGGGGATGGGGGGTAATGCAGTGTGGGGGTATGGGACAAAAAGGAGTGGTTTAAGGGGGTGCAGGGGGGGGGGTCAGATCATGTAAGGGGGGGTGATGAGATGGACAAATGTACAGTAATGGTGTCTGTGTGTGAGAGAGAGAGAGAGAGAGAGAGAGTTACAAGGAGTTACAAGGAAAATATGTACCCTAGGGGACCTTACGATCCATACAAAGAGGGTACCTGTGGGTTTAGTTGTGCAAATAGACGACCGTCCTTGAATGTGTCATGTGAAACCACCTAGACGGTGATTTAAGACTTTGTCTAATCTGGACTTGAACTGATCCACAGAGTTGCTGTTGACTACATCAGCAGGAAGCGCGTTCCAAGTACCGCAGATGCTGTATGTAAAGAATTTACCACACAGATCACGGTTGTATCGCTTCAGTTCAAAGTTGTAGCCATGATTCCTGGTTGTGCCCTCACTGAGTTGGAAAATTGTCAAAGCCTCGTAGTATTTTAAACACTTCGATAAGCTGACCACGCAGTCTCCGAGTTTCCAAAGAGAACAGGTCGAGTTCTACCAACCGATCTTCATAGCTCTTGTGTCTAAGAGAGGGTATAAGTTTGGTTGCCCTGGCTTGCACTCGTTCCAATCTCGTAATATCCTTTCGGTAAGAAGGACTCCAAAACTGGACTGCATACTCCAGGTGCGGTCGGACAAGGGAATTGTACAGACAAAGTACTATCTCCTTGTTCCGGTATCCAAACTGTCGCTTTATGTACCCTAACATCCTTTGGGCTTTCTTCTCTGCCTCAATACACTGCTTTGAGAACTTGAGGTCGCTAGTGATAGTTACACCCAAGTCTTTCTCAGTATCAGTGCTTACGAGAGCATTGCCCTTAAGGGTATACTCTGTTCGGGGGTTTCTGTGGCCTATATGCATAACTTTGCATTTGTTCACGTTAAATGGCATTTGGCACGTGTCAGACCACTCCCCGATCTTCCTATGATCTTCTTGTAAGCGGGTAGTATTTCCTTCTTTCGCGACATTCATACCAAGCTTAGTATCATCGGCGAATTTGGAAATTTTGGCAACCATGCCACCATCCATGTCATTAACATAGATGATAAACAGTATTGGTCCCAGAACAGAACCTTGGGGAACACCGCTAGTAACGGGCACCCACTCTGAAGCCTGTCCATTCACTACCACCCACTGTCGTCTGTCACTTAGCCAGTTCTCTATCCAATTTGCCACATTTCCGTCTATGCCCAGTGCACGCACTTTCCGAAGGAGGCGGCGGTGGGGTACCTTATCAAAGGCTTTCTGAAAGTCTAAGTAGACAACATCGACTGCTTTATCCTGATCATGCTCACTGAAAACAAAATGGAAGAATTCCACCAGATTTGTGAGGCATGACCGGTGCTGCCGGAACCCATGCTGGGAACCCCTCAGGAGAGAGAGAGAGAGAGAGAGAGAGAGAGAGAGAGAGAGAGAGAGAGAGAGAGAGAGAGAGAGAGAGAGAGTTACATAGAGTTACATAGAATCACAGACCACAACAGACCTTACGGTCCACACGGGGTGATCTGAGAGAGAGAGAGAGAGAAATTTTTGGAATAATCACCATCGGCTCCTCCAATGTACCAAAAACTGGTTCTCCACTAAAAGAGAGAGAGAGAGAGAGAGAGAGAGAGAGACAGAGAGAGAGGTCATGAACTTGGTCAACTTACCCTGAAGAAGAATCCATCCAGACACTACAAAAAAATTCTCATGCAGTTTTTCCCCAGGATTATTATTATTATTATTAACTTCTTTTTTTTTCTTTTCTATTCGTCCCAAACCGTATTTCTCTGGATATATTTTATAGATTTGTCGGAATGTTCACCTCTCTTCTGACTCTTCTCTTTTTATCTCTTTATTTTTATTATTATTATTATTGTTTTTGTTATTATTATTATAATTGTTGTTGTTTTTATTATTATTATTGTTTTTATATTATTATTATGTTTGTATTATTATTATTATTGGTATTATTGTTATTGTTATTATTGTTTATTATTATTATAATAACAAAAAGTAAAATAAATAAATAGCAGTAATAACAACAATAACAATAAAAAAAACAATGATAATCATAAAAACAAATAAATACATCTTACCCAATCTACATAAAAACTGTAACATCCCCCCCCTCCCCCCCCCCCCCCCACACACACAGACACACAACACACACACACCATTCATCTCTCTTCTCCCTTCTTATACACACCGATTATACCATCTCGTATTTATGTGTAAAAAAGCTGGTTGGATGTGGGTGTGTCGAGGTGAACTAGCATTTGATCTTGTCCATATGTATGTGTGTGTGTGTGTGTATGAGAGAGAGAGAGAGAGAGAGAGAGAGAGAGAGAGAGAGAGAGAGAGAAGAGAGAGAGAGAGTTTGTGTGTATCCTCCTCACTCGATCCCACAAATGTTCGGTTTTCAAGTTACACACACACACACACACACACACACACACTCTCTCTCTCTCTCTCTCTCTCTCTCTCTCTCTCTCTCTCTCTCTCTCTCTGAAGATGTCGTAGTATTAGCCAATGAGTGAACGGCCTTGAATTCATGTTATATTGACAAAAAACTACACTCTACTTTATTTTTATTATTATTTGTGTTTTTTTTTTTCCGCTTGCCTGGTTACTATAGATAGATAGATAGATAGATAGATAGATAGATAGATAGATAGATAGATAGATAGATAGATAGATAGATAGATAGATAGATAGATAGATAGATAGATAGATAGACAAATAGATAGACAAATAGATAGATAGATAGATAGATAGATAGATAGATAGATAGATAGATAGATAGATAGATAGACAAATAGATAGATAGACAGATAGATAGACAGATAAATAAATAAATAGATAAATAGATAGATAGATAGATAAATAAATAGATATATAGACAAACATTGTTTACATTCCACCTAGTGCCCTCTATCGGCATATATTTGGGCAATATATTTCTTTATTTAATTGAGGTACAATTAAATATGTACATAACTGTAATAGAAGTACATTTATATTATATATTTTCATATTTTTGAGATAATAATACATGCAGAATTCCGACACTCGTAACAGATTGCTAACTCTGCCATAACTAAGTTTGTCATAACTATGAAAGGGATATGACAGAATCATAGTGCTTATGACAGAAGTTTATGAATGTTTCATAGCTATGACTAGAGTTATGATTAAAATTTATGACATTCTATAAGTACCACCCCTGATTACTCCGCCGCCCCCCGCCGCCGCCCCCGCCGCCGCCGCCCTCGCCGCCGCCGCCACTGCTGCCGCCACTGCCGTCGCCCGCCGCTGCCGCCGCTGCCGCCCCCGCTGCCGCCCCCGCTGCCGCCCCCCGCTGCCGCCGCCGCCGCTGCCTCCGCCGCTGCCGCCGCGCCCCTGCCGCCCCCACCGCTGCCGCGCTCCGCTCCCGCCGCCGCCCCTGCCGCTGCCCCCGCCGCCGCCGTCGCCGCTCCCGCCGCCCCCGCCGCTGCCCTCGCCGCCGCCCCGTCGCCGCCGCCCCCGCGGCTGCCGCCGCCGCACCCGCCGCTGCCTCCGCCGCTGCCGCACCGCCGCCGCCCCCGCCGCCAACCCCGCCGACCCACCGCCGCCGCCCCCGTCGCCGCCGCCGCCCCTGCCGCCGCCGCCGCCGCAACCGCCGACGCCACCAACGCCGGACGCCACCGCCGCCGCCATCGCTACCGCCGCCGCCGCCACCGCCACCACCGCCGCCGCCATATTATTATTATTTTTTTTTTATATATTTGTTTTTATATTAATATATTTTTTTTTAATTAATAATTTTTATTTTTTTTATCTTTTTAATAATTATTATTATTATTATTTTTTTTTTAATATTTTTTTTATTAATTATTATCGTCGTCGTCGTCGTCGTCGTCGCCGCCACCGTAACCGCCGCCGCAACCGCCGCCGCCGCAACCGCCGCCGCCGCCCGTATTATTATTTTTTTATTTATATATATCCGCCTTCTCCGCCGCCGCCGCCGCTGCCGCTGCGACCACCACCACTGCCGCCGCCGCCCCCGCCACCGTCGCCGCCGTCGTCGCCGCCGCCGTATTATTATTATTATTATTATTTGTTTTTATATATTAATAATTTTTATTAACTAATAATTTTTATTTTTTTATTCATTATAATATTTTATTTTTATTTTTATTATTATTTTTTTTATTAATTATTATCGTCGTTATTATTATTATTATTATTATTCTTTTTTTAATATTAATATTTTTTTTAATTAACAAATTGTATTTTTTTATTTATTTTTAATATATATATATATATGTATATATATATATATATATATATATATATATATATATATATATATATATATATATATATATATATATATATATATAAATATATTTCTCCACCACTACCTGCACCTCTTCTCTCTGCCTAATACACACACCGTCATCATTCTTGTGGGAAGGTGATAAACAAAAAAGGTTCACCCCCCTTCTCCCTACCCCTCTTCAATTATGTATATATTTATGTAAACACACACACACACACACACACACACACACACAGACATGCCACACACACACAACCACCCACACAAACTTACACAACCACCCACACACACTCACAACCACCCACACAAACTTACATAAACACAACCACACACACACACACAAACTTACACAGGACTATTGACCATGACAGTACGGTTCACACTACAACAATAAACATTCCCGTTATGGTCCGGTACTCGTCCGGATTATAAAATGAGTGACAAGAAAAACAAAAAAATATGATAGAATGTTAGTAGGTAGGTAGGTAGGTGTAGGTATATTTTGTGTAGCTGTATGTATGTATGTACGTAATTGGAGGGCCTTTTTTTATTCTTTCTCCAAATTTCTCCTTCCTTTCTCCAAATTTCTCCTTCCTTTCTCCAAATTTCTCCTTCCTTCCTCTAAAAAAGAAAGAAAACAAAAAACTATGCCACGAAACAAGGTACTTCAATATAGGTGTGTGTGTGTGTGTGTGTGTGTGTGTGTGTGTGTGTGTGTGTGTGTGTGTCGTGGCAATGTTTGAAGGACTTTAATGATGAAGAAGAGTTTGTTTTTTTGTTTGTGTTTCTGTTTGTGTTTGACGAGGAGGAGGAGGAGGAGGAAAAGGAGGAGGAGGAGGAGGAGGAGGAGGAGGAGGAGGAGGAGGAACAGAAGGATGACGAGGAGGAGGAGGAGGAGGAGGAGGAGGAGGAGGAAAAGGATGAGGATGAGGATGAGGAGGAGAAGGAACAGAAGGATGATGATGAGGAATAGGAGGATGAAAAGGAGGAGGATGAGGATGAGGAGGAGGAGGAGGAGGAGGAGGAGGAAAAGGAGGAAAAGGATGAGGAGGAGGAGGAGAAGGAGGAAAAGAAGGATGACAATGGGAAAGGAAGTGAGTGAGTGAGTGAGTGAGTGAGTGAGTGAGTGAGTGTGACTGTCGAAGTGTGTGTGTGTGTGTGTGTGTGTGTGTGTGTGTGTGGTGTAGGGGGGATTCCCTATAACTTATGTCGTAACATCCCGCTTCGTGTGTCCTCGATGGGGGGTGGGGGGAGGGGGGGGTTTGGGGGGGTTGAGGGGGCAGGTTAAGTCACGGACATATTTTTGTTTTGTTGGGTTATGTTAAATTATTTACACTAAGTTATGTTATGTTATGTTATGTTACATTAGGTTAGGTTAGGTTAGGTTAGGTTAGGTTAGGTAGGTTAGGTTAGGTTAGGTTAGGTTAGGTTAGGTTAGGTAGGTTAGGTTAGGTTAGGTTAGGTTAGGTTAGGTTAGGTTAGGTTAGGTTAGGTTAGGTTAGGCTTAGGTTTAGGTTAGGTTAGGTTAGGTTAGGTTAGGTTAGGTTAGTTGGTTATGTTATGGTATGTTAGGTTGGTAGGTTAGGTTAGGTTAGGTTAGGTTAGGTTAGGTTAGGTAGGTTAGGTTAGGTTAAAGTTAGGTTAAGGTTAGTTAGGTTAGGGTTTGGTTTGGTTAGGTAAGGAGAGAGAAAGAGAAGAAGGAAGGGAGGAAGGGAGGGAGGAAGGAGCGTGACAAGGAGATAAAAACAGAGAGAGAGAGAGAAAGAGAGAGGAGAGAGAGGAAGAAAAGAAAGAAGGGAGCCTAGGAGAATATAATATTATAAAAGTGAGGGAGGAAGGAAGGAAGGGTACGGTATAAATCACATCTTACGTCAGAGTTATATTGCATTTTAGATACATCTTTTTCTTATTCCCTGGTGGGTGTGTAGCACTTCAAAGAATGGTACAGCCGTGGTCAAGAATATTAAGGGGGAGTGGGAGTAGGGACAGGCTTGGGGGGTTATGGGGGGTGCGGGAGTAGGGAGACAGGCTTGGGGGTTTTGTGGGGGTGCGGGAGTAGGGAGATAGGCTTGGGGGGTTTATGGGTGGGTGCGGGAGTAGGGGAGACAGGCTTGGGGGGGTTATAGGTGGGTGCAGAAATAGGGAGACAGGCTTGGGGGGGTCATGGGTGGGTGCGGGAATAGGGGACAGGCTTTCTACCACACCACCCCCACCCCAAGCCTGTCCCCCTACTCCCGCACCCCCGCAACTCCCCCAAGCCTGTCCCCTAATTCCCACACACCCTTAATCCATGTAAATTTGGAACGAGTATGTGAAAGTTTTATATTGTCCTTTCTGTTCGTCTTTACTCTTTATTAAAAATCTGTCGTTATTATCTTACTCTTCCAAATTAAATATAGATGGAGAAGAGCGAAGGATGATTTGTTTTGGTAATGTACACGAGCCCAAAATAATTAAATATAGATGGAGAAGAGCGAAGGATGATTTGTTTTGGTAATGTAACACGAGCCCAAAATAATTAAATATGGATGGAGAAGAGCGAAGGATGATTTGTTTTGGTAATGTAGCACGAGCCCAAAATAATTCTGGGTACCAACAAGGAGTAATATAAGTGAACAACATCTTCAGACCAGTTTTTATCACATCAGACGTCATCTTACAACAGCAGGGAGGCTGGGAGAGAGGTAGGAAGGGATGGAGATAAGAGGGGAGGGAGATATGGAGAGAGGTAGGGAGGGAGGGATGGAGGGATCTAGGTAATAAAGGGAGAGGGAGGGATGGAGGGATGTAGGTAAATAAAGGGAGAGGGAGGGAGGGAGAGAGGGAGATAAGGAGGTTGGAAAATAGGTAGGGAGAGAGGGAGTTAGGTAGGTAGGTAGGTAGGTAGATAGGTAGATAATAATAATAATAATAATAATAATAATAGTAATAATAATAATAATAATAATAATAATAGTAATAATAATAATAGTAATAATAATAATAATAATAATAATAATAAATACATTTCTAGTAGATAAAAATAGAAACACGTAAAGAGAGAAAATTGTCAGGAAAAAACAGGGAATGAAAAACGCAAAATAATATGAAGATGAAAAAAGAAAAGAAATAGAGAAGACAGAGAGTGGAGAAAACTAAATAACGGGGAAGAGACAAAATACTGAAGGAAAGTGGGAAGCAAGCAAGAACGCAAGAAAACCCTCCAATAATAATGAAAAAAAAAAAAAAAAAAAAAATTCACATACAGACAAAAAAAATAAAAAATAATAATAATAATACAGTACAAGAAAGAACAAAATGTATTATAGACTGTATGCATGGAAAGGGAAATAATAATCATAATCATAATCATAATCATAATCATAATCATAATAATAATAATAATAATAATAATAATAATAATAAAAATAATAATAATAATAATAATAATAATAATCATAATCATAATCATAATAATAATCATAATAATAATAATAATAATAATAATAATAATAATAATAAAATAATAATAATAATAATCATAATCATAATCATAATCATAATCATAATAATAATAATAATAATAATAATAATAAAAATAATAATAATAATAATATTCATAATAATAATAATATTCATAATAATAATAATAATAATAATAATATCATCATACACGTGTTATTTGTATTACGAAAGAGGGGACTTATAAAAATTTTCAGGATTTTATATTGCAGTGTTACAGGGAGATGAAATAGGATTGTTAATTAGGATTGTGGTAGGATGCGTGTGGTTAGGATTGTGGTTAGGATTGTGGTAGGAGTAAGGGATAAGGGATGAGGATGTAAAGAATGAAAGATGGGATGTGTGTGTGGGGGGGGGGAAGATAGGGGAAGATTATATAGACTTAGAGGTTAATGTTAGGTTAGGTTAGGTTAGGTTAGGTTAAGGTTAAGGTTAAGGTAAGATTAGGGTTTAGGGTTAGGTTAGGTTAGGTATGTTAAGGTAGGTTTGTTAGGGTGGGTAATGCCATGTCACACACACACACACATACATACATACTATACATACATACATACATACATACATACATACTCTCTCTCCCTCACACCACACACACACAAACACACACACATACATACATACATACTCTCTCTCTCTCACACCACACACACACAAACACACACACATACATACATACTCTCTCTCTCTCACACCACACACACTCACAAACACACACAACAAAAATACACGGATATGGTGACTCTACCTGGAAAAAATTTAAATTACCTCAAACCACTTCCTTCTAAATTGGGAATAAAATTTAATAGTCAGAGGAGAAATTTCCCTATGTATAATTTTCCCGTATGTATGTATGTATGTATGTATAATTTCCTATATGTATGTATGTATGTATAATTTTTCTTACATTGGGATATATATATGTATAAAAAAAAATTATTTTATTTTTATATAATTGTTATTATTATTTTTTTTTTTACTTTTTTTTTTGCCAGTCAGGTTTTCCCATTTTCGGTTTTGTAATATATATAATGATAATATTGATAAATTTTCACACACACACACACACACACACACACACACACACACACACACACACACACACACACACACACACACACACACACACACTTTGTATCCTTTCATTTAATAGGTTAATGTATATATAGAAGTGATGGTGATGATGATGATGAAGGAGAGAGAGTGATAAAGGAGGAGGAAGAAGAAGAGGAGGAGGAGGAGGAGGAGGAGGAGGAGGAGGAGGAGGAGGAGGAAGAGATAAAAAAAAAATATGAAGAGAAAACAGACATAGAGGAAAATAAAGAAGAAATAAGAGATGGACAAAAAGAGTAGAATGAAAAGAGACATAGAAGAGAAATAGGAAAAAAATAATAGACATGAAATATAGAAAGGAAAGAGAAAATGACATAAAGAGGGAGATAGAGATAAAGATAAAGAGTAGTATGAGGAAGAGGAAGAGATTCAAGAGGAATTCAAGAAGACAGTAAGTAGTAATCCTGATATCTGGTCATGGGGGGGGGGAGTAGAGGGGGGGAGGTAGAGGGGAGTAGTAGAGGGGAGTAGGAGGGGGTGGGGGGAGTAGTGGGGAATAGATGGAGGAAGTAGAAGAGGGAGTGGGGGGGGGGAGTTTAGGGGAAGAAGAGGGGGGGGAGTAGTGGGAGTATGGGGGGAGTAGATGGAGGAAGTAGAGGGGAGTAGAAGGGGGGGGGGGGGAGTAGAAGGAGGGGGGGGACCGGTTTACTGAAACGTGATTATAGCTGATGGTAACAGTTGATATACCGGTGTTGTAGGCAGGGGGGTGGGGGTGAGGGGGGAAGGAGTGGGAGTGGTGTTGGTGGTGGTGGTGGGGGAGGGGGAGTGGGGAGTTGTGTTGGTGGTGGTGGTGGTGGGAGGGAAGGGGAAGGGAGTGGGGAGTTGTGTTGGTGGTGGTGGTGGTGGTGGGAGGGAAGGGGAAGGGAGTGGGGAGTTGTGTTGGTGGTGGTGGTGGGGGAGGGGGGAAGGAGTGGGGAGTTGTGTTGGTGGTGGTGGGGGAAGGGGAAGGGAGTGGGGAGTTGTGGTGGTGGTGGTGGTGGTGATATAGTGTATGAGGGAAAAAAGAGTGAGGGAGGGGTTGGTGGAGGTGATGGAGGGAAGGGTTGGTGATGGAGAAGGAAGGAGGGAGGTAAGGAAGAGTTGATGGAAGTGTGTGTGTGTGTGTGTGTGTGTGTTTTTTCTATGCCTCAACCTCGGGACTGTAATGTATCAAACAGAAAGTAGCCCGTGACTCTTATGAAGCCCCGAGATTATCGAGTGAAGCACCAGATGAGACAGTGAAGCTTCATGTTGTTCTTGGTAAACTCGTGATACATAATTTCTGACCAGAGTGTGAGTGAGGAGCAGAAAGCTTCGAATGGGGGGGTGGGGGGGTGCGGGAGTAGGGGGACAGGCTTGGGGGGACTGAGGGAGTGCAGGAATAAGGGGACAGGTTTTGGGTGGGTAGAAAGCCTGTCCCCCAACCCCCCCAACCCCCCCAAGCCTGTCCCCCTATTCCAACACCCCCTTAACGAATGACCCACTTACAAGGCAACATACATCTATTTTGGTTGACTTGGAAAGCTAATGATTCCTCCAAAAAATGCCAGAACACGAATAGGAGGAGATGTGTTTTGTTTTGTAGTGTGGAGGAATCAGTAGCCTTCAATTTCCGAGACATAAAACGACCACATTAAGACGAAGATTGTTTAGTTGGTGAATTGGATGGAAGGTCTCTGATTCCTCCAAACTATGCCACGAAACAACAACAACATGTAGATCCCTCATTAGTTCCATTGAGGGCGTCTGTTTTCTGGGACATTTAGGAGGAATCACTAGCCTTTCAATTTACCAACAACATTATCTATCTCCCCTAACTTAAGACGTCCTTGTGATCGTGTATGGGAATTGCAGGCTTCAAATTCCTTCTGACTATGCCACGAAACACGCTTCTTCCACAATAGTCTATAGGTGTGTGTGTGTGTGTGTGTGTGTGTTTGTGTGTGTGTGTGTGTGTGTGTGTGTGTGTGTGTGTGTGTGTGTGTGTGTGTGTGTGTGTGTGTGTGTGTGTGTGTGTGTGTGTGTGTGTGTGTGTGTGTGTGTGTGTGGTTGTTTGTGTTTCCTGGCAATAACTGAAGAACTCATTTACCTTCCAATGTTCTGAGACTACATACACATACACATACACATACACATACACATACACAAGGCCCCCATAAAACGTCCCTGAGAGCAGCCTCCGTGTCTACCTGTGTTTACTCTTTGCCTGCCTTCGTGCCTCTAACTCGGCCCCCTCCTTCATACCGTCTTCTCGTCCCCCTCAGGGCCACAACGCATCCCATTACGAGGAGAGGGTCAGTGAGCGCGTGATATCCTGTTGGTACACACATCATCTTATTCGTCTTCTTCTTCTACCCCCAGCGACTCGCCACAAATACCTACACCACAAATACTAACACCTACACCACAAACACCGACAACAACACCACCAACGCAAACACCTACACCACAACACCACACACACATACACAAATACTAACACCTACACCACAATCACCGTCGGGTCCAACGTGTGATATTCTTGTGTGTGTGTGTGTGTGTGTGTTTGTTTGTTTTTCTTCGGTAAATGTAATGCAATCGAAGACAAATTAATTATAACCGAAAAGATACATACACTATTCAAAACTTTTCATTTTAAAACTGGATTATTTATTTAGCTTGAAAAAAAAAAAATGGGTCGTTTCTCTCAAATAATTTCTGGTGTTTTTCGAAAAATTTAATGCAATCGAAAAAGACAAATTTATCCACCAAAAAATTGACGAAACCTTAGTACCTGTTCTTATCTGCAACTTGTTCTGCAACTTGGTCTGCAACTTGGGTACTTATCTGCAACTTGAGTACTTATCTGCAACTTGGTCTGCAACTTGAGTACTTATCTGCAACTTGGTCTGCAACTTGAGTATTTATCTGCAACATATAGAATACTGGAATGGACGACAGACGTGATTCTAAGGTGAGATGTTTATTTATTCACCAAGAAACACACAAACAAAAAAATATAAAAATAAAAACCACTCGATAAAAGAGTGTCGTGTTTTGTGGTGCGATACTTTTTATGACGGGAAATACAGAAGGAGGGATTTTTGAGGTTAGAAGTAGTGAACGAAGGAAGTAGTAGGAAAATAGGAAGGAAATAGGAAATAGGAGATAAAGGAATGAGAGACTGTGAACGAAGGAAATAGTAGGAAAATAGGAAGGAAATAGGGAATAGAAGATAAAGGAATGAGAGACTGTGAATAATTTGGGATTAAAGGATTGAAAGACTGAACAATTTGAAAGAAAAGGAATGAGAAACTGTGAACAATTTGCTTAAAACTACAGAATTTGCTTAAAAACTACATAATTGAATTGAAACTACATAATTAAATTGAAACTACAATATTTTATGGAAACTACATAATTTGCTTAAAAAACAACATGATTTAATTGAAGCTACATAATTGAATTCAAACTACAAAATTGAATTAAAACTACATAATTTAATTGAATCTACATAATTTCCTCAACATCTTTTAAGGACCCTGTGATCGTGTAAGAAAATTGGTGGCTTCTGATTCCTCCAAACTATGCCACGAAACAAGCTTTTTCTATATAGTTGGTGTTTCGTGGCAATATTTGGAGGACTCATTTACCTCCAGGGTCCCTTAAAGGAAAGAATAAATGAATAAGAAGCACATATGAGAGTAAACGAGAGGAGAGACAACAGGGAGATGAATTGGATGTGATGGTGATGTGGTGATGGTGATGTGGTGATGGTGATGAGGTGATGGTGATGTGGTGTGATGGTAGGTGTGGTAGTGGTAGTGGGTGTGGGTATGGTGATGATGGTAGTGGGTGTGGTGTAATGGGAGGAGTCTTGCAATGTGGCATGAAGGGAAAGGGGACTGGCTGACTGGCTGACTGGCTGACTGGCTGATTGGCTGATTGTCTGACTGGCTGACTGGTTGTAGGAGGAGGAGAAAGGGGAGGATGAGGATGAGAAGGAGGAGGAGGAGGAGTAGGAGGAGGAGGAGGATGAGAAGGATGAGAAGGAGGAGGAGGAGGAGGACGAGGAGGATGAGAAGGAGGAGAAGGAGGAGGAGGAGGAGGAGGAAGATGAGAAGGAGGAAAAGGAGGAGAAGGAGGAGGTGGTGGAAGAGGAGGAGGAGGAGGAAGAAAAAGAAGAGAAAGAGGAGGATGAGGAGGAGTAGGGGGGGGGTATAAAGAGGGGACCAACCAACCAATAAGGAGAAGGGGGGAGATGGGGGGGACACGTGAACTGGAAATAAGGTTGGGGGTGTGTGGTGTGTGTGTGTGTAGGGGGGGGGGGGGGGGGAGAGGGGAGGAGAAGAAAGGGGGGGGACTCGTGTACTGGAAATAAGGTTGGGGGTGGGGTGGGGGGGTGAGTGAGTGGGGGGAGGGGGAAGGGGAGGGGGGCTGAAGCGGGCGGGGTCTACATAGGAGTGAATGCGCGGGAACAAGTGCGCGGTAGTTGCATCAGCCAGTGAGGGTGGGGAAGGGGGCAGGGGAGGGAAGGGGGGGAGGGGGAGAAGTGGGGGAGAGGGGGGGGAAGAGGTTTACTTTAGCCTACGTCCCCCTGAGACGCTCTTGCCACGGTTTATTTGCCCGTTGTCCCTCCCGGAGACCACAACAACACCGACGAGTCTCTCCCACCTCACACCAACTATCCCAATCATCACAACAACTTCGACACTCTCCCTCAATTCTCCCTCAACTCCCAATCACCACCACCACCAACTTCGATTTTCTCCCTCAATTCTCCCTCAACTCCCAATCATCATCACCACCACCACCAACTTCGATTCTCTCCCTCAATTCTCTCTCAACTCCCAATCATCATCACCACCACCACCACCAACTTCGATTCTCTCCCTCAATTCTCTCTCAACTCCCAATCATCATCACCACCACCACCAACTTCGATTCTCTCCCTCAATTCTCTCTCAACTCCCAATCATCACAACAACTTCGACACTCTCCCTCAATTCTCCCTCAACTCCCAATCACCACCACCACCACCAACCTCGATTCTCTCCCTCAACTCTCCCAATTATCACCATCACAACATCTTCGACTCTCTCCCAATCACCACCAACACCACCACATCGACTCTCTCCCCTCACCACCACCATGAAGCCACCAGCGAAACCCATAGTACGAGTTGATTAATTTAAGAACCCTACAGGAGACTTGGAGGCTTCTGATTCCTACTGACTATGCCACGAAACAAACAAGATCCCTCCTTCAATAGTATATATAGAGAGAGATAAGGTGTTTTTTTTTTGTGGTAATATTTAAAAGACTCAATGAAAAACACTCCTCTTTCAATATTATATAGATAAATGGTGGTATTTTTTTGTGATAATATTTAAACGACTCAATGAAAAACACTCGTCTTTCAATATTATAAAGAAAAATGGTGGTATTTTTTTGTGGTAATATTTGAAGGACTCGACGAAACATACAAACTCCTCCTTTTTCAATATTATATAGAGATTTAAATGGTGGTGTTTTGTGGCAATATTTTGAAGGACTCACTAACCTCCAAGTTTCTGACAACATCACTGGGATCCCTAAGACAGAAATCCACTCCTGTTTATAATTGTATATATTTTTTTTTAGGGAGCCTCCTCTCTCATTCAGTATTATTTTTAGTTTGCAGGTTTTTTGTTACGAATTATATAAAATAGACATACACACTTGTTGATTATTATTTACAGTATCTATCTATCTGTCTGTCTATTTATTTGATTCAGTATTATTTGTAATATTCCTGTTTTTTTATTTTATTATTAATTTTTTT
>JAWZYT010002429.1:0-2500 GCA_034508575.1 Petrolisthes manimaculis | reverse complement strand
ATGACAAAGACGACGATTACCACAGCTGCAGCGTCTCCTCTGTATATATCATTTCATTAGCACCTACGTCATTTGTGCAACGTATGCTACCAAGTGCTGTGTCACGTGTATACAGTACCTCTCAGAAATGTGTGTGTGTGTGTGTGTGTGTGTGTGTGTGTGTGTGTGTGTACAGTATGTGTAAAGTAAAGTAAAGTAAAGTAAAGTGTGTGTGTATATAAATGTGTGTGTGTGTGTGTGTGTGTGTGTGTGTGTGTGTGTGTGTGTGTGTGTGTGTGTGTGTGTGTGTGTGTGTGTGTGTGTGTGTGTGTGTGTGTGTGTGTGTGTGTGTAAAGTAAAGTAAAGTAAAGTAAAGTGTGTGTGTGTATGTGTGTGTGTGTGTGTGTGTGTAAAGTAAAGTAAAGTAAAGTAAAGTAAAGTGTGTGTGTGTATGTGTGTGTGTGTATGTATGTATGTGTGTGGGTGTGTAGGGCCAGTGTGAAAAGGGTTCCCAGGGGAGGAGGTCACATCTGAACTCGGCTCTGAAAATACTATGAATAATATTTCGTCTCATGTAAGTATGTTCAGTCACAAGCCAAAATAAGTAACTTCCAGGAGCTGCTGTTGTTGTTGTTGTTGTTGTTGTTGTTGTTGTTGTTGTTTGGAATCAACTGACATACATACAGTTTCCACTCACGACAATGACACACAAAACACATCAGAGGCATCACACATTCCTTCACCAGCGTCTGTGTGTATGTGTGTGTGTGTGTGTGTGTGTGTGTGTGTTGTTGTTTTGAATAAATATGAAGCGAATATAGATAAGTGATTTTTAAATAATTGTTGTGATATTAAAAAATAGTCTTGATTTGACGTTTATCAAAGTGTTGTTGTTGTTATTGTTTTAAGTAAATGATAAGTGAATAATATAAATAAGTGAAGGTAGTGTTTAATTGTTGTGATATTAACAAAAATAGTGTGATGTGACATTTATCAAAGTGTTGTTGTTGTTGTTTGTTGTTTTGCATACTTGTACAATTCACATTCACGATGATACGAGATTTTTCTTTAGTTAAAATTGACTAACAATGGTTTGGGGATAGAGAGAGTGTTTTATGTTGGTCACTGTTCAGAGGAAGTGTCACAAAGTCATGAAACGAACGTCGATTCTATGAAAACATGACCTAACTGTGATGTGGGCTTCTGTGTTGGTTGATAAATTACACCCGTAGTTTTAAAAAATATTGAGGGCCCTTACTGGAGCTCTATGAACCCTCCATATAATCCAGGCCACAAAACGCTTCAGTGTTTCGAATAGGGAATCTGTTGCCTGGAGTAGTTTGGAGGGTTCATAGAGCTCCAGTAAGGGCCCTCAATATTTTTAAAACTACGGGTGTTATTCCTTATTTCTTCATTCACCACAAAAGCGAATCAAGTGGGTGTTTGTCTGTCTATGTTTGTCGCGAAATCGTATACCACCTGGTCACTTCTCCTACACCACAGAAACTAATAATCAGTTGCTCTTATTACACCACAGAAACAAATTAATAAACAAATGAGTGTCTATACTCTTCATTAATCCATCTATAACACCGATCTCTTCATTCACCACATAAACAAAACAAACAAATGAGGGTCTATACTCTTCGCTAATCCGTAGATACTTTTAGTCTCTTATTCTACCATAAACACAACACAAAATAGGTGTCTATTATTCGTTATTATATTCGTAACACTCATCTTCACAACAAAAACAAAACAAAACAAATGAGTGTCTATATTCGTCTTTATTCGTCTATAACACTCTGGTCTCTCGGTCTCTCCCTTCACAACAAAAACAAAATAAACAAATGAGTGTCTACATTCTTAATCAATCCGTCTATAACACTGATCTCTCCCTCCACCACAGAAACGAATTAAATGCGTTCCGTCACAAGAAGAAGAAGGAGGAGATGACGACACAACACCAACAGGGACGGCAGGAGGGGGAGAGGAGGAGGACAGCAGGAGAAGAGATCTAATAAGCTATGTGTGTTGCCGTCCACTACCCTGCTCTGTGCTCTGTGGCTCAAGCTCCGTGTTTTACTGTCCTCCGTGGCTGTTGAACCCGTCATGTTACTGGATGGCCTCGGTTACTCCGTCATGATAGTCTTCGTGGAGAACCTACAAATGGATAAGATATGTCTGGTGAATCTCAACCTGACTGCTGAGGTATTGCAACAACCTCTCCCACTACGACCGTGAGAATATAGAGATGCAGCAGTACTTCAGTGTGTTTGGTATGTACAACGGGATTATCATGGCCTTCATACCCCTCTTCTTCATCCTCTTCATGGGAGCCTGGAGTGACAAGTACGGTAGGAAGGTGCCTCTGTACATAGCAACACTGGGACACTTCTTCTGGGCTCTGGGGTACCTGGTCAACTCGTGGGTACCTGAGTGGCCCGTCGAGTATCTCCTGGTAGCTGCACTTATGGATTCCTGGGTGGGGGTAACGTGTCCTTCCTCACCGCCGCCAATG
>JAWZYT010002428.1:5000-105858 GCA_034508575.1 Petrolisthes manimaculis | reverse complement strand
AGAGATGGGGAGAGGGAGAGAGAGAAAGAGAAAGAGAGAAATAGAGAGAGACGGATACATACATAACCTCGAGGGAGATAGACACACAGGTGGATAGATTTTGTAAAGGAGAGAGAGAGAGAGAGAGAGAGAGAGAGAAGGGGGAGGGAGTGTGGAATGGAGGAAGAAGGAATGGGATTGTGAGTATGTGAGAGAGAGAGAGAGAGTAAGTGGAGGAGGGGGAGGGGGTTAATTGGGAGTAGCAAAATGAAAAGAGAAAAACGCCGCGAAAATTGACCAGGAAAAGGGAGAGAGGGGAGGAATGGGAAACGGTGGAGAATGGCGGCGAAAAAATGAACTGGAAAGAGAAAAACGGCGGGAAACGAGAGGGGAATTTTAAAAAAGTGAATATATACGGGGAAATACAAAAAAACATAAATGAAAATGTATGAAAGCGAAAGAAGTGGTATGTATGTATGTATGTATGTATGGGTTGGTGTAAAATGATGGATGGATGGATGGATATAATATTTTGATTGGACAACGAAGGAAGAAAAAGAGGAAGAAGAGAATTTGGGAATGTTGTTGTATGAAAACGTAAACAAAGTGGGAGTACGAGCCTAAAAGAAAATGGTAAATGATGAAATAAACGTGGAAATAAAAACCCAGAATAAATTGTGTAGAATGGCAAAAGGTGCTAAGGAAATATTGATGAAAGAGTAAGAAAAGAGAAGAGTTAAAAAGAATGAATAGAGGAAAGAGATAAACAAAGAGAAATAGATGATGATGGGAAGTTGGAAGGCAAAAGAGAGAGAGAGAGAGAGAGAGAGAGAGAGAGAGAGAGAGAGAGTAGGGAACTGGATGGAAATTGAATAAACGGAGGGTAGAAAGAAAAGTGGAAGGGAGGGAATGAGAGAGAGAGGGAGGGAGGGAAAAAGAGAGACGGCTCGGCAGAATAGGAAATAGGTATATATTGCAGGGTGTGTCGGGAGAGAGAGAGAGAGAGAGAGAAAGAGAGAGAGAGAGAGAAGAGAGAGAGAGAGAGAGAGAGAGAGAGAGGAGAGAGAGAGAGAGAGATATGGTGGATATACAATGGAAGGCCAAAACAAAAAAATATGAGAGAGAGAGCAGCATCAGTAACAGCAACAGCAACACACCACCACCCAGTACTCCTATAGCCTACGTATATAACCCAACCCAACCCAACCCAACCCAGGCAGCCTAGTCCTGGTAAAGCCCAGGGGATTGAGGAGGCAAAGTACTGTACTGGCTGGCAGCTGCTGTGTCTCTCCTATAGTATATATATATTTTTTCTTTTACCTCTCGTTTCTCAATTTTTGGCAGGCATGGAGGAAGGGATATTGGGGGATATACAGTGTACAAGTATACACACACACACACACACACACATGGCCGGTACATATATAGCCAGTATATAAAGCAGTACTTGACAGTCAAAGTGATATGTATCTTACAGAGTATTATCTCAGATGCATAAATTACTCTATATATTTGTTGGCACCATGAACCTTTGGATGGATGTAGTGTAGTGTACTAACTGTTGTATTTTGTGTACAGACTCAGCGTCCTGAGCAGAGTGTGATGCAAGCACTGGAGAGCCTCAATGATGGTCAGGTGAACGACTTCTTGACGGGGAAGGCACCACTCAACTTGACCATGAGGCTGGGTGACCACATGATGCTGATACAACTACAGCTGTCCACCGTCTCACCCACAGCATCACGCAAGACACGCATACAACCTCATGCCTATGCCCACTCCCATGCCTATGCCCACACACACCATGGACACCCTTCCTCCACCACTACAACTACCACCCCACACCACCACCACCATCATCAACAACAGCAACAACAACAGGAGGTCCATGTGTCTGGGTGTAGTGGTGGGAGTGGTGGAGGCAGAAGTTCTACCCGTCTTCACCCGGTCTCCACCACCACCATGCCACCCACTCCCACCCACTGGCCACAGCAGCAGCAGCACACAACTATGCCCACCCACACCACTGCCACATGCTCAGCTACATACTCCCCCACCTCCCACCATCACCACCACCACTACCCTACCTCCTCCCCCTCCTCTACTTCCCCAGCACTACCTACACCCACCCTCAACCCTAGTCACTGACCTCCTCTCCTGCCTCTTCCCCTCCTCTTCTTCATCTTCCCCAGCACACCTCCCTACCCGTTCCACCTCCCCTGTTTCCCCATCTTCCTTATCCTCTTCTCCGTCGTTTGCCTCCACACTACACCACCACAACAACCACCACCAACTGCACCACCATCACCACCACCACCATCACCACCACTCCTCCCCACCACCACCAGTAGGATGCACCGGCTCCCCTTCCTCCCCACCACCACCACCGCTTCCACCCCCACCACCTCCCCCACCCAGTAACAACAACAACAACACCACCACCACCTCCAACACCTCCAACAACACCACCACCACCACCAACAACAATAACAGCAACAACAACAACCCATCAGCTCCCTACCTCTCTACCCACCACACCACCACCACCACCATCACCACCACCACCATCACCTGCGACCCTCACCCTCCACACCGGGTCACAGCCCAAGTTCAGCATCATCAGGCTCTACCTCCAGCTCCCCGGCAGGTGTGTGTGTGTGTCTGCTGTACTAAATATCTCCTAATGATGCACGGTTACCCTATATGAATACAACAATTGTACATCTTTACAATCTCACCATCACCTATAGTGTACATATATCAAGTACTGTATGATAAATTGACAAGGTAGGGGTTTAAGGATAAAAGAAACTCGGCTTTAGTAATCTCTCCTTCAGGTATAGAGTAAACAGACCAAGTAAGGGTACATGAAACTTATCCGTACTCTCATTATCTCTTCATCAGGTCTGGGGTATGAGGACCTGCCCCTGCGAGGCTGTCCTCACCAGGGAGAGGAGGCTGACCCCCGTGCCTCCCTTGACACCAAGGCGCTGGCCGAGGCATCGAGGAACCTCACACAGACGCTCAAACAGCTGTCCTCCGAGGTGCTCACGTCTAAACCTGACCAGAAGGAGGTGAGTGGGTTTGGATTAGTACGCTCTGACATGTTTTCATCCATCTCGCTCTCATTCTATTATTATTATTTTTTTTTTGAACGGAGAATTACCGATTCCACCAAATTATGCTAAGAAAAATAAATTATGACCTCATTGTTACTAACAGAGGAGCTGTTTTGTGACACAGTTTGGTGGAATTGGTAATTCTCTCATTTACCATTGAGAGAACCCAGTATCTATTAAGACAACAAGTGTTCCAAGTACAACACAAGTTGCCCAACCCATCATAAGCCAGTGTCTGAAAGATTTCATGGTTCTGATTCTACTAAGAGAAGGAGACTAATAATATATGTCATTTTTCAGGACACATTTACCTCTTCGGAAACTGCCACTACTTCCCCGGAACCCCAGAGTTGTAGCAGTGGTGGAACCAGCAGCAACAGTGGTAGTAGCTGCAGTGGTAGCAGTAGCATTAGCAACAGCACCAACACCAGTGATTGCAACAGTACTAGTGGTAGTGTCAACAGTTGTGGTAGTATTAACAACAACAACAACAACAACAGCAGCACCACTTCCTCCACCGCCACCACCTCCACTACTACCACTGGTAGCAGCAGAAATAGCAGCAGCAGCAGCAGAAACAGCAACAGTAGCAACAGTGGTGGACTGGGTAGCGGTAGTGGCAGCAGCAGCAGCAGTGGCAGTGGCAGTGGCAGTGGCAGTGGCAGTGGAAGCAGCAGCAGCAATAGCAGCAGCAGCAACAGCAGCAACAGCAACAGCAGCAGCAGCAGTAGTAGTAACAGTAGTAGCAGCAACAAAAAGCAGGGAGCCATCATTGAGAGTATGCACCACCATGGCAAGGGAGTCTACTCAGGCACTTTCTCAGGTTAGAACTCCATAACACTTTACTTACTGTACAGCTATTTAATGACAGGTAAGAAGGTAACCAGCTAGACAAATACAAAGCATTTTGTGCAGGTATGGTTAACATTATCAGGCTGCCAAAGTGTCGTCTAAACTCATGTCATGTGTAAAAGGAATATTTTGTTGGTTGAAGTTCAGCGTCAATTTCTTGTACAGTCGGCGGCAAAAGTCCTGTTGTCTTGATTGCCTCACCGAGGCACGCGATGTTCATAGACTCGAGATTATTAAGTGTAGAAAACGTGTGTATTTCTCTAGTCCATGAACACTGCCTGTCTTGGTGAAGCAGGTGAGGCGACAGGACTTCTGCCGCCCGACTGTACTGTACAGTATATGGTTACAAGCAGGTTCCCACTTTTATTATGTATAGAAACATTTATCCACAACTGTACCTAACATGCAGAACATCTACACTTGGCAGGAACCCTAAACCCGGCACTACAGGACCGTCAGGGAAGACCCAAACGTGACATCTCCACCATCATCCACATCCTCAATGACCTACTCTGTGCCACACCTCAGTACCGTCGCCATTCCTCCACTTCCACCCTCACCCTCTCCACCCCATCCTCCTCTGGTTCCTCCTCCACCTCCGCCTCCTCTGCTTCTCGTGGCAAGGGAGGGGCCAGACGTGGGGGTGTAATGGGGGCGCAGGGTGGTGGGGAGATGGGGGCTGCCGGAACCTCGTCATCACAACAGGACTCACAAATGGAAGGCAGTGAGAGGAAGACTGAGGGAGGTACACAGATGGGTGAGCAAGGTCAGTCAGTCAGTCAGGTATTTGTAATAAGTGATTTGATGTGAATGTTGTGGTGGTAGTTGATGAATGATGTTGTAATAGTTAATGAATGTTGTGGTGGTGGTTGTTGAATGTTGTTATGATGGTTAAAGAATGTTGTGGTAGTGGTTGACTCTGGGTGAAATAAATGAAAGTTGTGATGAAGATATGGTTAAGTTTTGAATAGTGTTTGTTTGTTTTTTATACCTGAAAATGTTGCTTAAGTCATGTATTGTATTGTTCCAGCAGTGTTTGCAGACAGTCATGTTGAAGTATTATTGTTGGCATACGTTGTGTATAGTATTGATGTGTATTGAGTGTTATTGTGTTTACAGACTCAAGTGATGAGAACCAGGTGATGCGGACCAAGGTAGAACAGCTGCGCCTCATCATGGAGCAGAGACGGGCTCGTCGTAAAGCACGGCGTGATGCCAGAGCCCGTCCCTACCCTCATGCTACCTCCTGGGCGGGCGACACAACCACCGTGCCCACTGTCGTCACCACCAGCACTGCCTCGGCCCCTGCCCAGCCCATGGAGGTGGACCCCAGCCAGACAGACCCCACCGACCCCACTGCCCTCTGTGAGCTCAACTCTGAGACCGTGGTGGCTTAATGTTGGCCCCGGCTAGACACTGGTGTGGTGTGGTGCTGACTGACACCACGTTGTAGCGGTGTCAGTGGCGACACCCCCCCCCCCCCCCCCCTCCGGCCTCCACCACCCAGGCTGGATGTGTGAGGCACTGGCAGTGTTCTTGTCTGTGATGTAGGGTTGTTGTGTTGTATCAGATATTCTTGATGCAGCACAAGTGTTGATTCTTGTTGTGCTTCCACAGCTGGACAGGTGGCGGGAGTGTCAGTGCTGGTAGAACTGCACTTGATATACAGTATATTATTGCATACCGTAAGTTGACATTTAATGTCTTTAATGGAGTTCTTACTGAAGGAGAATAATCACAAAACTGAGCATCTGGTCAACAACCAGTGAATCAGAAATAAGCAGTGTGCACAGGATCTGTTCAAGAAAACTTATTTTCTTGGCATTAGAATACCCCTGAGGCTTACCCTGGGACCTGGCTTGTGGCTGCAGGACTCAGACACACAGTTGTATCATGGAATTCAGGATATGCATCAGGTGGCCTTGTAAGTCTCAAGTTATTCTGGGAGCATGAGCTGAGGGCCGGTTGTTGTGGTGGTGAGTCAGCAAGGGTGGCCGGTGTGAGTCCATTGTGGTGGTACACGGGCCAGCCCTCAGCCTGCCCCCTCAGCCCCGGGGGAGGGCTCTGGCACCTCCCACGGGGCCACAATTCAGGCTATATCAGGAGGGTATTAAATCATCTGAGCAAAAGTTTCATCTACCTCGTCATAAAACCAATCACTTATTTCTTTTACTACAAGCAGATCATATTTATCCTGCTCTTTAATGTTAATGGTTAGACAGTACGGTACATACTACTGTTAAGATTCAGGATGTCACCTTTGGCTGTCATAATGCCATATAACCAATTGCCATAGTCATGTATAGATGTGGTTGAATTCACTACTAGCTACTTCCCAACTTTTTTATCGCATTATATCGTGTCGACTTGTAAACCTTTTTGCTTCTCGGGAAAGATAATAATAAAAAAAACTGACTGCGAATCACCCCTCCCCCCCTTACCCCACTAGCTACGGAGATGACAATGCTTGGTGTGTGATATTGAGCCGTTACTCTGGACCCGTGCCTGGACCGGTGAAGTTTTGTTGGGTTGGTCACTTGGTTTGCCGATTACTCGAGTACTTTACCTGAAACTTTCATAACACTGAATAATCCTGATGTGTTGTAATGTAACACAATAATTCAGTTTTCATCTCATCATAGTGTTATGTAAATTTTATATGAAAATTCAAGTGTTTCTGACATAAAGACTTGATTTATTATGAAGGGGTAGTGCTATGGACTTTAATTAAGGCCATGCTGGATAGACTAATTTCATGTTTTTCAATTTTTTTATTTGTCTTCGTAGTCAAAATGCAAAATTAATTATTTCTTCCTGAGTAAAGGTGTGGGACCAGAATACGACTCATTATATCCATTGCGGGTCAAACCTCTTTTCTGCGTGCAGTGTAAATAACACCTTCTTTTTTTTGTGTGGTGTAGAAAGACCGTAGACGAATTGTAAATGAAAAGGGTCTGTACACCAGATGAGGAAGAGCCTTTGTTATTGACGAACAATTTGATAATCTATAAGTCAAAGGTGATAATTATAACAAGGTACAGTAGTGATGCAATGGCTGTTGGTCCTTGATATAACATTGATATATTTGACTTTCTCTTCATTTAACACTGGCCCAATAAATCATATAGTCTGTGTATTTAATGACAAACTGAAGCCTGGGAAAATTTGTAATGGTCTTTAATATGGGACTGAGTGGAAAGTGAAATACAGTAGTGGGTAATTTGATAATAGAAGCTTGGGAAAACATTTGGTGGTCTTCAATGAGGGACTGAGTCTAGAAGTAAAGTGGTGGATAAATATATATTCAGGTTATATCAAGAGCCATATTATACTGTAAGAATAGCCTTGACTTAGGCCATGAAAATAACTGGTATGATGGTTACATAGACATAACCCAGACCTGTCTCATTGGTTATTTTTATTGCCCGGCCCAGGAAAGTTCTTGCATATATCACACACTGCCTTCAACACCAAATATCAAAACCAACAGAAAAATGACCAAAGACACAGTAGCAGTATTGTCCCAGCTTGCCTGACACAACTGAAGAGAGCCCTAGCTGAGCCAAAACTGTTGTCTTATTTTACCATCAATCACTTCATTTGATTTTGATGATGTTGGTGTTCCTGTGACATTTGGAAATAGTTTGGCATTAATTCAAATACAGTATCCATTGTGAGAAGGAAGCTACAATTCATAGGATAAATTTAGAAATGCTTTGCTCCAGTAAGAAATATAGTCTGGTGTTTGCCAGAGAAGTTTGTATATATTTTGTCAGCCATTCTTTGAGGGGGTTTGATATTATGGGTAAAAGTGGAGGGTATTGATTCCTCCAAACTGTACCAAGAAACAAGACTTACCTCTAGGCCGTAGGTGGTGTGTTTTCTTTATGTGGTACAGCACCGGGGAATTAGTTGCCTCCAAGTCTCAGCTCACAACATCTCTTTAGTATTGTTGTCGCCATGGGCCAAAGTTCTTCCTCATATGGTGACTTTTTCATTTGCAACCTTTTTTTTTCTCTCCATCTCCTCCAGCCTTCTCCTCCTCACAGATGCAAAGCTGTCTCCGTAGGTTTATAAAAAGGAAAAAAATAATAATAGTTTTGTGAGTATCTGAAAAATTTGTCGTTAGGTCTTGTACTCTGATGGTGTTGTTGGGATGAGGTGAGGTACTGCATTATTCCCTTTGTGGCACGAGTCTGAAAATTGTTTCATTCATTGAGGTGAATGAGTTTTATTTTAGAGATTGGATAAGATTCTTCTCCACAGTACACTGTAAAGGTACGTGTCCACTTGAGAGCTGAGAGTGAAATAAATGTCGAGAGTTGGTAAAAAGTAAATGGACACAGACTGGAGAGTACTCTCGGAGAGTTCTGCGATTTATGTCGGAGAGTGATTCCTGACACTAGTGGACACAGCTCACCCACTATCCTGAGAGTACTCTCAGCCACTTTCAGTGTGTTGATATAGCTGAGAGTGAAAGGGCGGAAGTTAAATAGTGTAAATACAAGATACAACAACAAAAATAAAACATAATAATAATAAGTATAATATTTAATAATAATAATAATAATAAGCATATACAGCTGTCTTCAAAAACAAGTTTTCCAAAAAAATATTAATGTAAATATGATTATAATTTCAAAATATTGATTATTATGGATATTTCAGTGGTTTTCAAAAATATAATAATATTGTAAATAGATTATCACAAATATACTTTAATGTTTAGTAAAAGTTGACGTCAAAAGTTTGGTTTGGTTTAATTTCATATTCCATAAAATATATATATTATGTCACACACACACACACACACACACACTGAATTCACTTGAGACTCTTTACTCTCGGCGACTTGCTCTGTCTGTGTGTTCAGTGGACACGCTTCTGAGAGTTCTCGCGGACATTTTATCTCAGCGACTCTCGAGAGTGATATAGTTCTCTCAGGTGGACACGCTCTTTGTGAGTTCTCTCGACATTTATTTCACTCTCAGCTCTCAAGTGGACCCGTACCTTAAGTCTGAAGTTTGGTAGAGCAAGATTATTTTATTTATCGAATATTATAAAGATTTTAAAATTTCCCTGTCCATTACAGCAAGATTTTAAAATTGGCTATTGCTAGATTATTTTGTGCACCTAAATTAAAAGTACCGTACTTGCATTTTGAAGTTAAATAATGATGGGAGCCTTTTGTTTACAGGAAGAGGAAGACTTGTGCATTCATAATTAGTATAATAATCATACAGGTATTTTATATTTTATAATTGTGATCATGTAAACTTTTAAAGTCTGATTATAAAATATCCACTGGTATGGAAGAAGGGACGTCCCAGCTGCAGTACCTTCCCTCGTGTCAGTGATGTCATCCTAAAGCAGGTATTGCATCTGTACATTTCCTCCATCCTCAGGTCATTTTAAGCCTTCCCCAGTCCTTCAGTTTGTATGGGGGAAAAAAATTTGTGGGATGCTGGTAAGTCTGGACGGAGCAAAACTAACCCAAAGACTGAAGGTTGAAGGACTGGAGATGGAGGAGATTGAGCTGATGTATTGTACCCATTTGGTTCTCAGTTGGTGCAGGAAAGTTGTCAATTGTCACCAGGATGTCTTATCACTAACCAAGCCATCAATGTATTTATACTGTATACAGTAGATGGAAATGTGACCAAGCACAATGCAAGGGGAAAAAATAATAGTAATAACATAATGATGAATAGCAACACTATACTGGTTTGGCCTTTTAATATGTACTGTATATATACATAGTAATTTGAGGCCGAGTGATACAAGAGCGATATAGTAGTAAGGCGAGGATGAAGCAGAGGAATAAGAGGTAAATGGAAAATAGAGTTAGGATGATGGGTGATGATGTGCTAGCAACCGTTGTACTTACAAGTGAAGATGTGAGAGAATGCTTACGTGTTGTTCTATGATGAAACTGTTAGCTTGAAGTCTTTCCTTCTTAGTAGGTTGTTAAATTTTGAGAAATGTTTATTATTCAGCTTTTAAAAGTGTTTAGTAAGGACATTTGTTATTATTGGATTTGTTTCATGGGTGGTTTTTGAGCTTTGTGCCCACATATACATACATGCATACAGTACACTTACATGCTTACAAAGAGTTAAAACGCACACTCACATATACATCCATACACACTCACACACGCATATGCACACAATGAGTTTTTGCTGTATTTAATGATGATGATGCAGTCTTGTTTGTTTCTTTGTTTGTAAAGTAGTAGAACTGTAATAATTGAAAAAGCAGGGAAGGAGTGGTCTGAGGAATTGTGGAAATGAATAGCAAAACAACTCACAGATAAATGAGTGATAATGTATTGAATAAGGAAACACCCCTTGGTGGAGGTAAAGGAGGTTTTCAATGACTACTGGTACATACATTAATTATGCTTTGCCTGACCTGAAGAAGCAGTAGTGAAATGTTTGTATGTAGAGGCTCCTTCTCAAATGGGACTTCCATATACAACACAGTAGCAACTCTCTAACTATCTCGGAGGACATCATAAAAGTGTGTACTGTGTAATGATGTAAGCAGGGTTGTTGTTAGTAATGATGACAAACAAACTAAACATGTCCCTTTTACCTCAGATCTGTGTTCACGAGTTTCATTCATTATTTCATGCTGTAATCAATAGGGATGGAGGTGAGTTTATTACATGAAGGCTTTGCTAGTATTCCAGGAGCCCCACATCCAAACATTGTAAAAAAAAACCTTTGCCATAGGACTTTTGTATATCATTTAAATATTATAATTATATGCTTGTATTTGGGAACTGTAAGTATGTATTTATGTATGTATGGTTGGGTAGTAACATATTGATGAGGTAAAGAGAAGGTACAGTAATGGTAGACCGTTGTCCAAGTTATGTTTGAGAGTTACATTTGAGTTACTTCTTGATGTTGTTGATTATTATTCTGCATTGCAAATTGAATGCAGTGCGCTTGCTATGTGATAGTGGACCGTATGCAAGAGAGGTCATGGGTTTTGGTGACACTGGCGACCGTACAGGCTTCACACACTATACCATTGGGTCACACTCCTCAAAACACAATAATCAAGTGAACGACTTTATGATCTTGGAGAGAAGATTTATAACCAAGATGAATTACCATAGGCTGTGTATAGCTTGGTACTTTTTTTTTTTTCATTACTGTATTGTATTGCCACAATGAAAAATACTTGGGAATCACATACCGAGAAATGGGAAGTAAAATCGCAAAATCAGACCAGAAAGAATTGCCAAGATGATTATGGTATGGCTGGGGTAGCCTGTCGTACTGGTCAACACCATCCCTGACCCTATAACTCCTCTTGTATACGGCACAGTGATAGAAGGAAATTAATCTTTGTTTAGACAGTATTTAGAACAGTTTTTATACTCTTACTGTTGCATAAATTATTAATGTATATTTAAGGTAGTTTTTTCATATCTTCATTTTGTTAGTTCAGTCTGTTTTGAGCTATTCTTACTTAAGGACCTAATGAGTTGGCATGAATTATTCCCTAAAGTCTGTCTCTCCTCAAAAGGTATGAAGATGTGCTGAGTGTTAATGTTAATGGCATTGTATTATGTTGTAGTTGGATTGAAGGGCTAACATTTTCTCCAATGTTGGCTTCAAAACAAAACTGCTGCTGGTTTACCATAACGCAGTACAGTAGTCTGTTTTCCGGCATAATTTAGAGGAAATAGTTGCCCTTTGGTGTGACTTCAACAGATCACCCAAATAAGACACTCGTGCAGCAGTAACTTTGATGTGCGTATCATATTTTGCTGTTATGTTATTTTTGTTAATCAGGTGTTGCATATTAATGATATTGATTGTGTTAAAATTTGGCTGCAGAATTTTTAATTTTTGTCAATATCTGTATCAGACAATTGTATGTTTTGTATTCATATTTAATTAGTATACATTTTTTTCTATAATCTGTGGGAGAATCAGGACACAGATTTCTTTATTATTGTTGTTATAATAGCAATCAATGTGAGTATTTATCTGTACTCAAGAGAATTGTTGGGTTCCACGCATATCTGAGTCACTGATGCACGGTTTGGTTAATGTTTCAGTTTTGATTGATGTAGAAATTCATGAACAGTTGGCTTATCTTGGCAAACTAAAAAAGGTGTGTAAAAAATAGGAAGAAATTGTGCTTGTGATGGTAGAGGCAGCAGGAGTGGAAAAAGGAAGATTTAGTCAGTGTCACAGAATGAAACATGAGTACAGTTAAACATACTACTGTACATTTCCCCTGTGATAATATGATGCAGAAAAAGGGATTAATGGTTGAGGTACACTGGCTTCAGAAAGTATCATGCAAGGTGTGATCACCTACTACTAAAAATCAGTTCTCACAACCCCTCCCCATCCCATCCATATCATTCACACAGACAACTCAACAAAATTCCAGAGCTGATGATGTTCTGAAACCACAACTGACACGTACCAATAAGGTTCGTCCCTGGTCTCAATATTTATGGACTATAGTTTGTACGGATACTTTCTAGAGTGAGTGTACAGTGCACTTGTCATAACTACTGGCTGTTCAGGAGGGATAAGTGAAGTTAAAGCATGTTTTCCTCATTGTATAATGCCTTCTATAGGAAACTCCAGTAATGACAGTACTGTATGAATGTAACACATATAAAGACAACTTGCACTGTTGCACATACTGTACACATGAGGACATGTTGCATTATATTTACTTCTCCTTCATAGACATATAGAATTTGTGTTTTAAAACTGACCCCCTGTCAAAATATTCATTGGAATGGAATTGGACATGTGGGACCTTCCTGAAACATGCAAATATTGTCAGCAGTAGTTGTTGAAGGTGATACACTTTTCAAAAAATGAAATGACCTAGAGTGTGCTGAGACAATGTGATTTTTTGGTAGAGATTGGAGGAATCAGTAGCCTCCAGATATCAAACAACATTCTTCAGGTCACTTAACCTTTGGGATGATATGGATTATTTTTCCTCAGAAATATCTATAACTGTTTTCCGTTATTGGTCAAAAAAAGTACCGTAAATTCTCTATGATGCCTGTAGGTGTTTATGGGTTAACTGAATGTTGTTTATAAACATTTGGATGTTGGGGATGCTTTATTCCAATAAGAAAAATTGTCTGGTACGTGTTAGTCAGAGATATGATAGTCATCGGTCATTGTTTGTGGGTGGAGTGTTGTGAAGGGAGTCAAAGAGTACAAGCCTAAAAGGGGAACTACCAAAATTGACTCTGTAGGTGAGGATGCTAAATGTAGAAAATGTAGGTTAATTTTTTGTTTTTGTTTTTTTACATTTAAAATAAATGGGAAGCTTTGGTAATAAATAATATTGGAACCTCCATTATCCAAGTAGGGCTGATGGTGACTTCAAAATGGAAAAAAAAAACAAAAAAAATAATAGACTGTTATAATCACCGAAAGAAACCTATATAAATCAGTCAACCCTCTCACACATGTACATTGAATTAGCGGGGGTCTTGTTGCTTTTATTAGCAGTTTTATATTACCGTAGAGGGGATTGAACTGTACGTGCGTCATTACGGGGCGGGAAAGGTTGTGGGATGCCGGGTGATGGGAATGGGTACAGTACGATGGATCAGTGTCTTGAAATCCATACACAGACTGCAGCGTACTGATCTCTTTCATTGCCCTGACCAATTCAAAATCCACACACGGACTCCAATCCTGCTGCTTTCTTCCATCGCCCGGCACCCGTGATATTTCCTCGCTGTTGCCTGCTGCTGCTACTCTTGTTTGTGTCATGATTTACTAAGGCATGTACTATGGGCATTTCTTGTTTGTTTTTTCCCCCCGAAAATGTATGTGGGGTATTTTATAAACAACTTGTTATTATTATTATTTTCATCATCATCACCAAAAATCATCGCCATCATCAGTGTACCAAACGCTTGCATCCATCTTATCTATCTACCTACCTGTCTTATTATCTATTCTAATACTGACTTGTGGGAAATAGTAAGTCTCGCTCACATACACCCCCCACTTGAGGAATATAAATAATAACAATAGTATTCAGTGAAGATGCGAATTAACGACTAGAAAAATATTGAGAGGACACGGATGACTGTAATTAATGACTCTTTATCACCTCTCCTGCCTGCCTCCTGATAAAAAGGAAATATTAGACAGCCTCCTCCCCTTTGATCCTTTCCTACAGCTGTACAGTATGGTCTCAGTATAACACCAATATAATTATTTAACACCTGGGAAAACATTTTGTGGTCTTCAATGAGGGACTGAGTGTAAAATGAAGTGGTGGATACAAGTGCTCATTTGTATTAAATCAAGGGTCTACTGGTATACCATTGTCTCCCTGCCTTTATACCCCTTCATCCCTACCTCTTTCCCTGCATCCCTACCTCACTAACAATATGCTTACTAATTCTTTCTCTGCTTCCTGTCACTTTCCCTCCCTAAATTCATCCTTCCATTACCGGCTTTTTTATAGTCTATGGGCAGACTATATTATACATTACCTCACTCTTAGGAGGATAACAGACATGAAATCTTCCTTTGTGCTGCTTACTCAGACGTCCCATCTCCTCCCTTCTCATAATCAAAGATATCGATAATTTTCTCTTTCTACGAGCTCCTTGTTTCACCAGGCTATAGGAAGTGTAGTACAATACAGAGTCTGGTGAAACATATTATTTTCTTACAGTACTTTACCTCAAGTTTTTTAAAGGGTTTTTGGTGGGTAATGAGTAAACTACTGTACATCATAACTTTATTTTGTGACGTGGTGGTTTTGAGGAGTTGATAGCCTCCAGTCGGTTATCAATATCTCGTACACTTTAATTAAAGCTATGGTTACAGACAGTAGGCAAGCAGTGGTTACAGTGCAGTATGTATTAATAATATACACTAATAGGTGGGTAGGGCAGTGCATTTTATATAACTAATAACTAAGAAGTCATCTTTCTTGTCTGGTGGCATATACAGTAATATTTATTTGCCTTAACATCTGTGGTGGGTGAACTTGACGAGAGAATGAATTATTTTCTTGTACACGGTTGACTGGTGTGTCAAACGGAACCTGCTCACACATGGATTAGGCCCATTTGCTTGTACTTGTGATGGTATATTAATTTTCTAATGATTGTACTTTTGATGTTTTAATTTTCTGATGATTCGTACTTTTAATATTGCTGTATATTAATTTTCTAAGGATTCATACCTTTGATATTACCTCACTGACTGGTAGACCTGAAAACAATATATACCTACATTTCAATAAAGTTTCATAAATACAGAGCAATCACCAGATGATGAAAACATCCATAATGCTCTCAAGAGTCAACCGTGTACATGTGAGGTCAAGACATGATCTCTTCTTGTCAAATTGGGGGTGGGCGGGTACTGATTCCCCCAAACAAGGATGCAACAAAACAATTCCCATACTTGTGTTCTGAAGTGATCTGTTTCCTGGCATAGTTTTGGAGGAATCAGTAGCCCTCCACGAGTGTATCCCCTTAATGATGACAAGTTTTAATTAAGGGGAGAACTTCTTTTTGGTAAACTGGAAGGCTACCAATGGAGGACTGTTAATTACTCCAAACTATGCTGGGAAACACACCATCTCAGTAAGTGTGTTAAGGATGTGTTTTATAGTTCAGTTTAGAGAAATCAGTAGCCCTCAAATTTGCTAAATTGAGATGAGTCCCTTTATAATGTTGTCTCCTAAACTGTGGAACGTGAAGGCTTTGATCAATCATGGTTAAAAGGTTAAAGTTTTGGCTTTGGATGTAAAACTACCGTTGGTTCCGATAAACAGACTAGAGTAACCTTTAATATCCAGGTACAGTCATACAAGCAAATTTGCAGTATGGTGTTGCACATTTGGCGTTGTCAGTTGGTGCATGTCCAAGGGTAAAAATTTCACAATGTCATCCCTTCCCACCCCTCTAGTAATCCTTTACCAACCTCTCCCTTCCCCTCTTCAATGTGTCAACCCCACACTTTTCCCCTCATCCTTTCCCACCTCTCCCATCCCTTCTCCAGTAATCCTTTCCCACCTCTCTCCTCCCTTCTCCAGTATGTCCTTCCCCCCACCCCTCTCCAACCGACATGAACTGCAGACAGGCAACGCTGAACGTACTGTGAGTCTGTGTGTGTGACTGTGTGTACTATCAATAGACACCTTCACTCAGTACAGACACAACCCAAACAAATGGAAACATGGACACATCACTTGTCAGCTCAGCCCAGACACTTTGCAATACTTCTCAGGGATAATATATTACATGTTGCTCATTTTCCTGTGTTTTCTGTCACTTGTCCTGAGCCAAACTCCCTCAGATTGGCTCTACAATAAATCTTTCATTTTGTGGTGCACTCGGGAAGAATTGTTCTACAGTACTGCATTAGTATTGGCTGACCCAGAGAGATTGTAATATGAAAATGTACAGTAGTTGGGTCCAGGATGATTTATATATTTATTTAATATTATTTTTTTCATACAGCCCCAAAGATGAAAGTGTTTATTTATTAGTGAAGGAGGGGTTAAAGTTTTGTCTTGTTCCCCAGAGTAAGACCAAGCCTGTATCGTTTCCTTCATTTGTATTTTTACAGAGTACAGTACAGTAGTTTGACAAATATGGCAATGAATATAATTATAATATAAATTGCTCATGTGTTGCATTAGCATGGTATTAGCAAGTGGTGATGATAATTTAGTTGCAGAAATAACACAGGAAAATGTATCAAATAATAGGCACAATTCTCAGTCTACAAAATAATGCGGGTATGAAAGTAGGACCAAGCTAACATTAATATTCTCCACATTGTGTTGTTGTTGTGGCTCACAGTGACGGCCAGGCTCATAAGATCACATCAAGGTTGGGTGGGTAGCTGTACAATACACACATACACACACACACACACTGGAGGAGCTAGAGTTGTGAGGCTAATTGTGTTCTGTTTTTCTTTTCTTTTTTCTGGCTGCTGGTAACTTAACATGTCTGATTATCATATAGGCTAATGATTTAAACTTTGTATCCGATTGACTCGTATATACTGCTGATATATTTATATTGGGAGTGCAAAGCTGAAGGCAATCTGGACCATCAGTGTACTAGACACAAGGGTCACATTTGGGTTCATTGTACACATTGTAATGTCAAAATGCACAACCAACATAGCCTGTAAGACATCACATGTTGATAATTATATTCAGTCAAGAAAAAAAAAAACTGAAATGGACAATAGTGCTGGTGCTGATTATCATAAATATCTTAGTAAGGAATTCATGGTAACCTCAGCAGAATCTTAACTTGGTGCAGTCTCATGCAATAATTTCTTGAGCTGTGTGTATCTCAAAACACTTATGGATGTAATTAATGAGTGGTGTTGAGGAACTGTCTTCAGAACGATCAAAGAGTTATTGTGGTAGACTCATTAGGTGAGATTTTTTCTTACAATATTCCTACATATAGCTTGTTTGACTTAAGCCTTGGGTATTGGTTTAACAGTCGTGTGCTTCCCTCCATCAAGATAGATAAAGTGATGTTTGAATTGCCAAACATGTCAGTTTCTGTTTAGATTGAGTCATGTATGTGAATACTGTATTGTCATCTACAGTTGTAGTCCTATACTTCATCAATATGAAAAAAATATTTGGAGAAACACAAACACAAAAGTACCTGTGATTTTGGCTGGAATTCTTACTCAAATACTGTACCGGGTTTTAGTTCTGGTGAGGTTACCATATTGTGATAATTAATGTAAAGTGGAGTTGATGCATTTCTATAAGTTTTGTAGTTTTACAGTGTAGGTAGCATTTCATACAGATGACGTCAACATATGATATATTGAGAAGCTTACTGTCTGTAACCATCGCTGTTTAAACCCACCTTAATCTATCTTTATTTTGTTTGTAGTGCCAGGTGGTCTTCTCTGCCTGGTACTCTCCCTCTCCTTCCCAATGATACCCTTCTCAAATTCCAAATGCCTTCCTGCAAATATAAAACAAAACCATTGTGAAACCAGTCAAGTTCACACAAATGGGAAAATGTTAGTTAGGGTATGGGAAAGAAGATAAGAGGGGTGTGTAGGAAAACTAAAGAATGTATGTAATGTGGGGAAGGTGGTAAAGTTTTGAAAGAAAATTAAATGGTGTTGGGAAGGTGGTAAAGGTAAGGGAAGGAAAGCCGTGTGGTGTGGGAATCTGCTTCTAGTTCTGGCATGCCTTGTGGATTATTGCAGCTCTACATATTCAGTAAAATGAAACGTGGAGTACATTGGGCGGTTGCATAACTCAAGGTTTTTGAGTTGTGTGTTTCCAGCCTTATGAAGATCTTGACCCAAAATGTTTCTTCTTACTTTCATGAATAACAATGTAAACAAGAATCATCCCCCTTTTCACTTTGTACAATACAGTTGCCCTTCCTCTCCTATATACATGCCTCAACTTCCTTTCCTTTCCCCAATCTCTGCAGCATCAACAACATGTAGGAACACCAATAAGAGTTTTGGTTAATGTTTGAGCCAGGCTGTACATACATAACATGCCTCCGGTAAAATGTATGTTTCTTTCTTAAAAATTTAGGTATTGACAGTGCTTTCAGGTGAGATGCATTGTACAGTAAGTAGTTGTTTGTACTGGGATTTTATATAGACCTTCCTCCTTGTCTGCCCTCTCCACACGTTTCCTTCCCTCTCCACCCGTGTTCTCTCCACACGTTTCCTTCCCTCTCCACCCATGTTCTCTCCACACGTCTCCTTCCCTCTCCACCCATGTTCTCTCCACACGTCTCCTTCCCTCTCCACCCATGTTCTTTCCACGCGTTTCCTTTCCTCTCCTCCTGTGTTCTCTCCCCTCTCCTTCCCATAATGGTGTCTGTCTGTTCTTGAGGCAGTTGGGTATGTGCTGAATTTTGTTTGTGCGTTTGCCGAGTACCTTTCCATAATAATGTCAAATACATACTGTTTAGACTCAGTGCTGAATGTCTGACTCAGAGCAGCACTATAATTAACTGTTAGAGCTTGACGCTTTAGTTGAAAAATAATAATAATAATAATTAATATAATGGTAATAATAATAATGTACATCTAGCATGTATAAAGGGAATGACTGCCACAGGAGCTCCGTAGGGATGTAGTGTTTCAATGCATATTCCCGTATACAATGCATGCATTATTAGTTTAAATGTTCATAAGAAATATATTCATTACAAGAATATACAGAAAAAAAAACAAAAGCACACAAGGAAACTTTCTACTTGATAGAATAAGAATAATCTCCATTTTTACCACCTTGTGTCCTTTTGTCCTTCAACATGACCCGACCCGACTCGACCCGACCCAACCTGACCTGACCGCACTGCATGTAGGCGGGTGGGTCAGTGGGCGGGTCATGGAGTTTGTTACCGTAAAACAGAGAGAGAGATAGAAGATGTACTTGAAGGCTCCCAAGTATAGCTTTGTGTTGGGCTCAGGATATATTTAATACAAAATAATAATGGGATAGAGTGAGTGACCTTGTCTGAAACACTCTGCAACATATATTTTTTTTCTTGTTTTTATTTGTGTTATGTATCATCATCACACAGGTGTTTATAAATAAAAATAAAAGTATTGACTTGCTAGAAGCAAATACAGTACTTTGCATTGCACTAATATTACTTCACCTGTTGTATCATTTAGTGTTAAGTATGTTATATATATTTTTTTCCTCTGTTCAAAGTGGTATGGCTGATATGTTGTATTTTGAAAGGTGTGTAGATTACCATGTCTGTTCTTCACGTCAATAAATCAGTATGTTGGATGTTGGTTCTTTTTTTTCCCCTTTATTTAGTATAAAATTACTTTACTTTTATTCTTTGCAATTGAAGTACAAAATTGTTCCTAATATCTAATCTCCTTCACACTTATATCCTTCTTCTTTAAGAATTCAATGAGAAATAAGCTGCCAAAATGGAGAATATTGTTATTATAATTACAGTATTATCATTATTACAGATAGGAGGAGGTCAGATCAGGTTAAGGGTAAGTTTGCAAACAATGCCACTCCCAGAGATATAAAAGAACCAAATTAGTTTAAGATTTATCGATACAATATGTACATTTGGAAGATTGGAGATCATAATAGAGTGAATGAAAAACAGATTAAAGCATAGGCTATATGTGTTACAGTATATGTATTTCATATAATGTGCATAGCCTATGAATGGTTAGGTTCCTGAAGGGGTCGCATAAAGTGAATTGTACATTTCCATAAGAAATACTGTACTGTATATATATATATACAGTATAAAGGAAATAAAAATGAGGAATGAACATAGGAAAAATTGTACAAAATATGGAATACAAAATGGAAGAAGAAATATCGGAGAGACAAACTAAATAAAATACTGTGTTGTTACCTGTTCAGCATCCCCCTTTAATGCTCCGAGCTTGCTATTGGAGGGATCTTTGCCCCCTGCTTGTTAATTGTCCAGCACACTGAACAAAATAAGTGATTTAAAAATGGGTTTATTACTAAGGGGATAGTAAGGTACACATTGGGTTCTATACTTGGAGCACCAACTATACCAGTAAACAGGGACAGAATTTAAAAAAAAATGTTAGTATACTGCTGGAATACAGAAGTTTGGAGGAATCGGTTACTCCAAATCTACCAACACTGTACCTCCCCCCTAACATCAGTTTTTCTTCTCTTTTTTTTGGAGTAAAGTAATCCTTCATTTTGTATTGTTGTTATGTATGTACACATTATATATAGTTTTCTAATAATCTGTGTACAGTAAACCTTCATTATCCACAGGGTATATGGCTGGGTGTGAAACGTACAAAGAAGATTTATTACTGTAACTTACATCTGCCCAGGGGGGCTGACTTTATTCTGCCCCCCCCCCCATCCCCCACAAGGCTAGAAAAAAAAGTGTTGTAGGATCTGGTCATTTTTTAGTGGAGTTGACGAGATCTGCCCACATGAATCTATAATCCACGTGGTGTAAAGCAACTTTTTTTTCCTTCCCTAAACTGTTGTGTGAACCTCCAGCACATGGAGATGCATTATACCTAAGCATGTGGCAATTTTAACTTCCTCTAGCTTTATGGTCCCTTCAAGACTGATCTCAATCGGATATGGCTGCTGTACACCCCGCTGATACAGAAAAATTGAATCAATTGAGGGTAGTTGCATTAATCTATGAGGAAATAACATACATGTACATGTACTAAGAAAGAATTGATGGTTCTGATTTTGGAAGAGCACCCGTATAATACTGTACATTAATTATATCATTAGGATGTTCTTTATTAAAACGTTAATGTAATTTTTCCCCACCAACATGACGTAATACTAGGCGTGTGGGTAATTATCTATTCTATGACTGTTTTTTATTACAATGATTTTATCTTTTTTACCCACTAATTTATAACATTCTAAGACAATTTTCGGAATATTTTTACAAGTTGCCACAACTCCATTTCGAAAATTTTACTATTACCAGTATTTATATTTCACTATTACAAACAACTTTTCTATATACCATTTCTTCTGAAAATGCTGCATAACAGTAGTTACGTCTTATAGTTAGGTCCTGGTACTCTGCCCAAGTTAGGTCCCGGTAGTGTGTCCCAGTCCAGATTAGGTTAGGTCAGGTCAGGTGAGGTCTGACTAATTTCTACTGTATACTTTTTCCTGCTTAGGTCCCGGTAGTCTGCCCAGGTTAGGTCCCGGTAGTCTGCCCCAGTTAGGTCCCGGTAGTCACACTAAATCCTTCTAGGAAATATATTTTTTTCCAGTGAAATCCTGTTGTGGCAACTTGTAAAAATTTACCCAATTTTCTTTTATGGTATTTTCTTCAGAAATAGGGCATATTCAAATGGTAATTCTTTCAATAAATACCAAAAATACTGGAACCAAGCCAGATCTGGTAGCATTGCTCCAAAACGGAAATAGGCCTAGTCTAGATAAATACCTATCCACCATTCTGAGTCTTAAGAAAAATCTGTAATCCAATGCCTCGTACCCATATTGAAAAAAACACAAAAAAACCCAAAGGTATTTACTGAAAAAATTAGGGTTTTTGTAGCAGTGTTACCAGATCCGGGTAGATCCCAGTATTTTGCCCCAGTCATTCCCTGTACTTTACCTTGGTTATTTCCCGGTAGTTTGCCCAGGTTTGGTCCTGGTATAGTCAAGGCCTCATAAAGTGGCGAAGAAAAGCTTCCATTTCCTACCCCTAGCCTTGGTCACAGGTAGAACGCAAGTGACATTAGAAGAATTAATCCCCTCTCTTAATCCCTCTAGAGAGAGAGAGAGAGAGAGAGAGAGAGAGAGAGAGAGAGAGAGAGAGAGAGAGAGAGAGAGAGAGAGAGAGAGAGAGAGAGAGAATAAACTGTAGCTCACACACACGCACAAAATATAATATATATATATATATATATATATATATATATATATATATATATATATATATATATATATATATATATATTGATTACAAGCCCCAGTCTACCCGGGGCTGGGGTCGTAACAGAAAGCGTAACAATATATATATATATATATATATATATATATATATATATATATATACTATAATTATAAGGTATGTGGTATATTTTTATTGAAATATCGCATGAAGATATGTGTAACATGGTTTGACTCTTGTATAAGTGGAGTTTTATATGCTTGATAACAAAGAGAAGTTGGGAATGTATGCAGGGAAGTGTATGTCTAAAGGAATGTATGTGTGGACTACCTGAACTGACAGATGCTAAGTCAGGTGTAGACCTATACTTAGTGTCAGGTCAAGGTGGGTGGTGTTTTTGTCCTTAGGATATATGCACCATACTCTGGGAACACCCTTTCTTTGTTGATGCAGATATATAAATGAGAAGGAATATCGGTTCCTTCATTATATATATATATATAGAGAGAGAGAGAGAGAGAGAGAGAGAGAGAGAGAGAGATTAGAGGGTGGGAGTGAGGTGAGGAAGAACAGAAAGGTTTGCATTAAGGGGAGGGAGAGAATACACACACTCACACACAAGGAAGAAAGTCTGGTCTATCAAAATACTGTATCTATTAAGTTATATATGTCGTGATAGAAGTTATTTTTAGTGTCATATGACAGATGAATTTAGTATTAGAACGTTTTACCATTTTCCGATGGATTGTTGATATGTACGGGTTTGACAATTGACGTAATTACAATTAATTACAACATCTTCAAAATAAACCACATTTGTACGGCATATCTAAATAATTAATACCGAGGTAGAGAGTATATCATTGATATATTTCAGTATTAGATGATAGTCTCTCTCTCTCTCTCTCTCTCTCTCTCTCTCTCTCTCTCTCTCTCTCTCTCTCTCTCTCAGGCGAGGAAGAAGGGAGGGGCTGGAGAAGGATGGGGTCAGGTCACATTAATACCTTGGTACTGTACGATCCCCTGCATTCGGCTAGGACTTGGGTCTAACTTCTCTCGCCACTTTATGAGGCCTTGACTATAGTCTGATGCAGTCTAGGTTAGGTTAGGTCAGGTTAATTTCAAAATGCCCCATTTGAATATGCCCTATCCAGGAAATGGGGCATATGCAGATGAAATGCCATAGAAGAAACTTTGGTATTATAAAATAACTGGGTTTTTGGCTAGGATTGTGTTACCACATTTGGATAGGTTCTGGAAATTTGCCCCAGTCACTTTATGATAGTTTACACCGGTTATACCCGGTAGTTTACGCAGGTTAGGTCCCGGTAGTCTGCTGTGGTCTAGGTCAGGTCAGATAAATTTCCAAAACGGGGCTTCTCCGAGAGAAACACCATACATGAAAAGTGTCTTAGAATGGTCCAAAATAGTGGATAATGATACTAAACTATACAATATAGTGAACCCAGTTCTTCTGTAAATTTACTACTTTTAGTCTTAGAATGATCTATATAAGTGAGTAACGAAGGTAGAAAAACCGTACGCAATAACGGTAATTTTTTCAATATTTACCAAAATGGGTAATCTAATGCCTCTTACCCATATTGAAAAAAAAATACTTACCTTCACCATTAGTCCTCGTGGTGTTATATGAAGTGTACAATAAGGGAAACACTGGGAAATAAGGGATAATAAAGACTGGAAGTGGAGTAACTGGAGTTGTATACTGGTTAAGTTGGTTATGTTGTTGATGGGGAATATTGACTTTACAACGGCACCTTATAAACTTATATATATATATTTTTATCTTAATCTATTTCCCTTTTTACTTTACAATTTTCTATTCCCAAAAATGCTTGTTACAATTTCAATGGTTGATGGGAAATATTGCCTTTACAACGGCACCTTATATCTTAATCTTTATTTTGCACCTCATACACCAATATATATATTTGTTTTTATCTTGATCTTGTGGGGTTTTGCTATTATTTCTGCTAGAGAAATAATGCTCTTTCAGTCGGGCCCTTATATATAATTTGAGACCGACTAAATATGGCGACTATTTCCTTTTTTTTTTTTTTTTTTTTTTTTTCCAAAAGTGCCTGTTACAATTTCAATGGTGCACGTTTCATAATAACATCTTAAAGTACAGACGTACGATGTATCAGTAATTATCGCGGGGAAGATTTACTTTAAGTGTTTTATTTTTTATGTTACAAAATATGTTATCACTTATACCAAACGGTGGCGCCTCTAGCGGCCAAAAGGAATCAACACTCTAGTCTCCAAATGACAAAGTAAAATCGAAACATAATACAGTAATAGCTACCTCTCAATATAGATGTTTTTAGGCCATGTGGGTATTTTTTTAGGTGTGGAATATATTCACCACAAATTTCCTCTTTTAAGCAGTAGTGTCTATTTTATGGCATCATTATGTGTAACTGTTAGAAAATGTAAAGGAGCAGGCAGTTTCCTATCAAAGTGTACTGGCATATAATATAGTATGATCTCTGATACGCTCCACGTACTGTACTCATGTGTTGCTTCATCCTGATTAGCTGCTTCAAAGTATCTCGTTCACATTAAAAAAAACTTGTTGACACCTTCATTACAGCTTTTTTTATTGTTGGTGCAAGTGTTGAGGCGACATTACTTGGCGAGTTATACTTATTTATTTTGTGTCCAATGTGTTTTGTTGTGTGCAGTATCAATTCTTTTTCTGTAGCTGATGGAAAATTTCAATAACAATTCTGTAGCTGGTGGAAAATCTCTATAATAATTTGTACTCCTTCACTTCTATTCCTCCCTTATTTGTAGGCTACAGTTGGCGACACGCCTATGAGGGCCACACAGCATTGTCATCACTAGCCGAAATGGTAACCCCAGACCACTAGTTCACTGCCCCAATAAGTGCTTTGTGCTGGTGGTTCAGGATTAGTCATCCAGAGTTGACAATGCTATGTGCCCTCATGGTAGTGTGGCCAACTGTACCATTCCCACTCCTATTCCTAGTCCAACCACTCCTTATCAATTCTTCCAGTGTCCTTCCTCTCCATTTCTTTCTCCATCATCCTGTAAGGTCCCCCAGGTCTAGGGTGGTCTTTATCCTCGTATCAGTTTCCATTGCTCCGACCTTACTACTGACCAGTTTATCCTCATTACTAACACCTGGGAGTGTGCTTGGGAAGGGATATATGGGGGTGGGACTGGGAGGGGGAAGGATAGAGTATGGGAGAGAGCTGACCACTCTTTCTCTGGGAGTACCCAGTGGATTGCAGGGTGAAGGTGGTCTATATCATCCCACCTGCTTCTTTTCATCCTTTTTCCTTCCAACTCCTCTTTGTCTCTTTCCTCTCCTGCCAGTCCAAGTGCTGACTGAAAGGTGACCTCAACTAGTGTTGGAGTCTACCCCACAGGTAGACACCAATTCACCTGGGGAACAATATTTTGTACCACCCTGTGTTGGTGTCCCCTCTATCACTCTTCCTCCACCATCACCACCTCTTCTCCCTCCATCTTCACTACTTATTTCCAGAGGCTGCAGCAATTGTGGATAGTTACCATGAACTTTAAAAAATCACATGACTATTACGAACATTTTACTTTTAAAGTCAGGGATCACTCAATAAGAGATTTGTTTATCATAATTCATACAGTACAGTGTAAGATACACAAAATGAATAATACGAACAATATTCTAGGCTCCTTTTAAATCACATTAATACAGTAAATATTCAGAAACTACATGCTAAGCGAGATGATTAAATAATAATCAATACCACAGGACTGAAAACAACTCATCCACCTGCTGATCTACAAAGCTGACAATCTCGATGATGACCGAATTACATACATTGTACAGCTGACAGTATATAAATTGCGACAAATCTTGATGGAGCATTAACTATATTAACATCCACAACTATTTGTAGATACCATATTCATATAATACAAAAGGAAATACTATATACATTTTCTTTTGTATTACATACTTATGATCTCTATAAACGAATATGAACATTAATATATTTAAAGTTCCATCAAAAGTTGCTGCAATACATATTTTGTCAACTGTACACTGGAATAACACTGAAACTACACATACAGTGACTGTCACATATTTTACTTACAATATATGAGATAGTACATGACCTTCATTACCAGGGTCACAATTACTTCAATTACACTTTAGTTATAAATTGTAACCAATCAAGCCTTACCTACAAAAGGCAAAGCCATCATACCTTAAAGCTGAAAATGTAATCAATCATACCTTATAGTTCTATATCATAATCAACCACACTGAGTATAAAATGTAATCAATCACACTTTAAGTATAAAGTTTACTCAATCATGCTCTAAAGTTATTATTGATTATCAATCATTCCTTGGTTAATAATCACATAATTAGTCACACCTTACAGTACTTTATCATACAGTATATAAATCACACCCGCTACAGATATATCAAATATATATACTTATACAGTTGTTCAAAAATTGATCGACCGCACCTTGCCTGAGTCAGTGTTACTAACTTAGCTGATATTGGACAATCTGATGGTTGTTAAAATTTGGGGCAAAAATTAAACTAAATAGGCCAACAGCACTCGATATTCCTGCATAAAAAAAGATTCCTCTCAATTCTTTTGCTTTAAGATGTATTTATAAATGTTGGAAGGTTACAACTCAGGACACAAAAAAATCATCACCAACTTGGTAACCCTGGCTCAGTACAACATATTAACAATATAAAACCACATCACAACATGACATATATTATATTTACTGTGAATCACAATAGCTACTCACCACAACCACTAACACACACATGAACTCATCTCAATCACTCCCTATCTATCTATCTATCTGTCTATAGCTCTGATGCCTCGCTCCCTCCGGGAACTCCCCCCAAGGGGGTGGCCACGACAGAAAAGTCTCCATCTTTCCCTGTTCAAACACTCCCTCCTTACTTGGCCCAGCCCTCCCCTCCCCCTCATGTTTCTTTCCTTCACATACTCTTCCACTCTGTTCTGCCATCTAACTGGTGGTCTGCCTCTCACACCATGTCCCACAACTTCACTTCCATACACCTTCTTTACAAACTCCTCACCTTTCATTTTCTCTACATGTCCAAACCACCTCAAAGTATTACGTTTCACTCTCTCAATCACTCCACACTCAATATCAATTGCCTTCTCACTCATACCACATCTCTTATACACACTTTCATTACTTTCTCCATCCCACAAATTTACAATAACCACTCATTCCAACCTTAACAAACACCACTCACATCCATTTACAAGAAACAAACACCAACTATAACCATAACCACTCAACTCTTACCACAACTACTCACCACCATTTACAACAGCAAACACTATCTCACAACAACAGCCACTCACTTACTCGATATCCATGACGACCACCACTCAACACAAAACCTAGTTCCAGCTTTCCTCGGTGCGACCAATCTTGTAAACGATTGAAGAGAAGAAGATGAGTAGGTTCTGTAGGAAGATGGCAACGCCCGGCCAGGTGTGGGTGTCTACAGAAACTGGCGACGAAAGAAAGACAGAGAGGTTAGGTGGCCAGTAGTAACTCTCAACCCCAAGAAACTGCAATTTATCAGGCTTGCCTATACTCATAGCGACAAAAGAGGATCACATTTTCAAGTTCCCCTAGGGCATAATTGGGCATTATTAATTTAAATAGATTTAACATGAACAAAATATAGTAGTTATCCTTAATTTATATGTAATTATTAAAAAAACTTTATACTGTCATAAATAATTTTTACTAAATATCATTACATAATTTATGGAAAGAAATATATTACACATTTCTGAAATGAAGTAGAATGGCATTAGAAGGCAAGTAATGAGAGGGGAAATAATTATTATAGTTAGCAATCTTCTGAATGAATATGTATCTGCTCTCAGAAATTAGCAGAGGGTAAATTCTTACTGTGTGTGTGACTGGTGGAAGGAAGAAGAAAGGAGGCACTTTTGGGTTAATAACAATATGCAGTAAGGCTATATTATCAACACACACTTACCACTAGTCATATAATTATGTAACAGTATACTATAGACAATAATCCAACACTCATGACTCAAAACTCACAAAATGACCCACCAACACAATCAAAACACACTTCTCGAGAGCGGTCTAGACCAAGGCCTTCCTCAGGAGCTTGGAGCTGCTCAAAAACACTGCAATAACCACCCTGGGCAACACTCACCGTTGATGACATAGGCACCAAAGAGGATCCAGCAGGCACCAATGAGTGAACCAAAGCTGAGCATGAGGCCAAGGAAGAGCCAGATGCGGGCACCATAAGGACCAATACAGCCATCAGTGTAGAGGTCACCGCGTACCTGCCCACTGCTCACTGTGTTCACCCTGAGAGAACCAACATGCTATTTCAGCACATGTAAACAAGTATATTGGACAGTCGTGGATATACACATAAGGATAATTCAAACAAATTGCCGACTAATGTTTTTACGTTCTCATAATAATTATGTTACCATTTTCATTAATGCTTTCAGTAACTTTTGAAGATTCTGCTGAAACTACTTATTGGAAAGTTTCTCCACGGCCCTAATGTGAATACAGTATTATAACAAAATACTATTGAAAGAAACAGAACACTGTATACAGTACAGTATACACTCAGAACAATTTCTCTTTATCCTGATTAGACTCGTCCTGATAGGATTTAGGTTGTAATCGAAGATAAAGGTATTGGGAAGGGTTCCAAGATATATTTATGGATACAATTATGTTACTCATCAAATTTGAGATAAATTTTCATGTTGAATAATAACTTGTTTTATAAACATTGTGGAGCCAGTCAGCTAACTGCATACAGTACTTGTATGTGGTGGGCTCAGAAATATTTTAAAAATGTACAAGTAGATGATTTTTATAATGAATTTCACTATATTGCAGAAGACAAGGAGTGGTAAATGCTAGCCATCATTATTGCAAATTCATCATACTTTGGACTACTGAATAACAAAAGTAGCTTGCATAATACTCAAGTGAATATTTTAAGATTTACAGTACATAATATGTTTTGAGAAAATTCATGTGTTTCTGAAATGTTAATACAGTACTATACAGTACAGTAATTATCAAGTTGTGTAAATGGTTTGTACAGTTTGTCTTGGCCTCCTTTATGTTTCCCCCCAAAAGGAAATAAATTAGAAGAGAGACTCGGAGATAGACTGGTGAATGTTTCCCAAAGTACTGTAAAACCAATAATGTACTTAATATACTCACATGAGCATGGCAAATGTGGCAACGACCCCACACACATGATAGGCGTGGTTGAAGTCCTTGTGGTCTGGATAGCGTGCAGCTGCATCGATCACACACCACCACCCCACTGAAAACTGCACACACAACAAATCTGTCATTAGCCTACTGCTTGTGACTAATGAATACTGGAACCACATCCCAAACTGCATGTACAGTAAATAAGAAAAAAAATCTATCAGTGCAATTCTTATGTGAAACATTCAGACACTGCAGATGAAAGATACTAAAAAATATTTTGTTTATTTCCCGGGATTTGCTTCAGTAGCCCAGGTATATAGGGTCAGCCCCTCCTTTATTTTATTTTTTCTTGCGACCAGAGTGTACCGGGGGTCTGTGGGTCAGGAGGCCATTCTGCCCTGGGAGAACAACAACATATCTTCATCATATCTTCATTGGAGCCTACACCTGAAGGCCTTAGGCCGGGCTCAGCTTTTGGTGCCATCTCTTGGGATCCTTCTGAGCAGCCCTCCACACAGAAACTCTTCCCAACCCCAGTAAGAATCATCAACTTGCTTTTTAGCCACACCTCAACCCAGGATCAATCCTATTGGTTATAATCCTTCATACAGGACCAGCCTCAGGGGAGCAAGTCACAAGTCTGTTCTTGGGTCAGACTGGTAAAAGAACTGCAAAAATGTTAAAACTTAACCTGGGCAAACTACCATGACCTAACTAGGGCAGACTAAGATCATAAATATAAGGCTAAATATTACATACCTAGTATAAGTCTACAACAGAAAAAGGTGTGAGCATGGTGACAACAATAACAAGGACTCAGGCCATATGAAAACCATTATATTTTCCATATAAGGGAGTTAATCTAGGTAATATCTATATAAAAGTAGCAGAATTTGATAACTTATTACAAGTTGCCACAACAGGATTTTATAGCATAATTATATACCGTACCGGTACTTTCTTCGAGTATATCCTGTGATTTGAGTGGTTTTGACCATTTCTGAGGAAATGCTTTGTTTTGGAGACAGCCCTCAACCACATATCCAATACTCTTGAGAGAGCCTAAGAAATCAGGGGTTTTGGGTGGGAATAATCATGTAAGTTATCATACTCGGCTTTGTTATTTGTTTGATGACCAATCATAAATATTGAAAATTGGAAAATTCAAGCCAGGTTTAGGTAAATCTTAAGATAATAAATAAGATAACCCACTGAAATGGAAAACACAATTTTTCACAACATATTTGGATAATCCATCATTCCCCATTTTTATATGTTGAAATATAAAAGTAGAAATTAACTTTGAACATATTGGCACTTTCCACTCAAGTTTACCTTGATGAGGTTCCAGTAGTTGACCATGGTTAGGTCCTGGTAATTTGACTCAGTCCAGAGTATGTTAGGTTAGGTAAAGTCAAACTAATTCTTGGACATATAATTATTCTGTATAAATATTAATTAACGTGTTTTTTTATTTACTTTTACCCCTCAGTCCAGCCTCTTGCAAGGGGGGGGGGGGGGTAAAAACATTTTCAAAATGCACTGTCACACCGATATTTCAACATACAAAAAAAGGGAATAATGAATTATCCAAAAAAAATTGGATGTAGTGTGCCTCAGTGAGGTGAGGTTATGTTAGATCACGTCAGGCAGCCAAGAGTTGGCTCAGGTTTTCCTATTTTTCTTATTGGAAATCCTGAACCACATGTTGCTAAAAACTAATTAGGGGTTTTCCAATTTTCCCATATCCTTCATTTCATATAATATCTTAAATGGTGTTTTATTTACTCAATATGCTTCCCCCCATCCATAACCCCAATTACCCAGGCTCTCCCTGAACATTGTTGGAGTGATAGGATATGGCCAAAACAGGATATTTCCAGGTATTTATCCAGTATATTGCCATTTTGTAGTAGTGTTGTAACATCCGGCTAGGTCTTGGTAGTTTGGGTATTTATCGAAAGAATTACCGTTTTGCAGCAGTATTGCCAGATCTGGCTAAGTCTGTACTTGTTCACGGTTATTTCCCGGTAGTTTGCCCAAGTTAGGTTCCGGTAGTCTGATGCAGTCTAGGTTATGTTAGGTAAGGTCAGGCTAATTTGTAAATGCCCCATTTGAATATCTTGGAAATGGGGCATTTGCAGAGGAAATGCCATAGAAAATAGTCTTACAATGGTCAAAATAAGTGGTAAATGAAGGTAGAAAAATATGTATGCAACAACGGTAATTCTTTCAATATTTATCCCGACTAGCACGTGTATACTTTGAAATAATACCCTACCCCCCTACATGACAAAGATGAGTACATTAACTATACAAACCAGAGCTCCTGCTGCTATAGACGCCAGAAAGTTCCTCCTCTCACCAGCCTCGCCCCAATTCTCACAAAATGAGCCAACATTCTCCCTCAAGGCAATACAACACCCAGGCATCCTTAATAACACTCCAAATGGGACACAAAACACGGCAAATTAGGACACACTACGTAGACCTGCTGGTGTTGTTTTTGTTTGGCGTCAGCTGATGATGACTGTTGTTGACGGGTTAACCAGTGTTGCCACATCTGTTAACACTAATGTATTCTACTCAGTGATGCCAACCCCTTGAGACTTCTTCGCCCTACACAGACACTGAAATTACCTTATTACATTTACCTTCATCGCCCTACGACTTAGCAAGTTAGGCTAAAAATATTCCTCAACTACTTGGAGGTTTTATTTATAATAATATATAAACACAAATGTTCTTTTTCTTTTGAATATATGCAGTTTCAATAATATTGGACCTCAGTCCGGTGGTACAAAATGAACCGTAAATGAAATGTAGTAAGAATATATAACTAAACAACAGTAAAAGGATGAATATAAAATAGGCAAGATAACATATTGGACTGGTTGACGGTCGTGTACAAAGTATATCATACAATAAAATGGGCACTCCTGATCATGGAGATACCAATATTTTTCCCATATGAGTTGAAATTCACGAAAAATAAGGGTAAATAAGTGGTGGAGAAACATCGTACCTCACACTGTTTCGTGACGTCACCAGCCCTATGTGTACCGACAGCTACTATGGAGTTACTACACACAACACTAATAAATCTCTTTTCTGGAGCGTTTCCACTAATGTTTTGCACTTTGGGACAAAACACCATTGATAGCTATTGACTGGCATGGTGAATATGAAGTATATCCTCCGTTAAAGCACAAGAATACCGCACATCTTCCCTAGACATCACAATCTCTTGCTTTCAAAGGTAATAAAGCGTTGGCGCAGCCTAGGCGTCTGGTTGTTGACGTCACGGATACGCGCCATCAACTTCCATTATGTACAACTTTGATGGCTTTTATATGCCAAACAATATATTCCTTTGTAAAATAAATTACATAACAGGACAATTGAGCTTATTTATTAACGATATAAATGATTTAATAGAACATTTTTTTGACCGTCAACCAGCCATACATCTCTAAACTTTTGTTTCCTGGGAGTTTCCTTTTCTTTCTCTAGCTCTCCTCGGTACCGCCTCTTCTTTTTGGGAGTGGCAATGGCAGATTCATGAAAAGCATTTTCTACTACCTACTGTTGAGTTTTGAAGTGCTTTATTTTTTATGTAGTTGAAGGTAATAGATATTTTTAAGCAATACATTTTTAACATATATCTATACCATTTATATGATATTTTATTGTTACAAAATATGTTATCACTTATACCAAAATGTTGTAACGTCCTACGTTTCGTTATAATTCTGTAAAATTATCCTACGCCCTACAGACAAGGATTTGAGGTCGAAATGCCCTACATATAGGGCGATTACCCTACGGTTGGCAACACTGATGGTTATGTTGTTGATGGGAAATATTGACTTTACAACGGCACCTTATAAACTTATATATATATTTTTTATCTTAATCTAAGACGTCATCTGGTCGTCCAAGCGGAGGATTGGGGTACCAAGACCGTCTTGGGAGCGCTTGGTTTCAGTGACGAGAACTGACCAAATACGTAGAATCTGTGTTCTCGTCGTCCAGATACGGATTGGGCAGAAACAAAAGAAAGTTTGTAAACAAAGTCGTAATAAAATACTACAAATTGGTCTACTTTTCCTTCACTTTTCTCATATTATGAAGCAAATTTGTGTCCTAAATTGCATGTATTATACACCAAAAAATGCAGAATTAAGAAACGAATAAGATGAGACCAACTAGAAGTCTCTTGATATGATCTTTAGTTGAAGACTTGCGATTTTTATTACTTTATTCTCGATTTTCGGTGAAAAATTATTTAATATAATAATAAAAAATGAATATAATAATAACGACCTAAATTTGACTGATTCAGATAATAATTATTAATAAAAAAAATAGTTAATTAGCGGCGGCGGCGACGACGACAATAATTAATAAAAAAAAATTTACAAAAAAAATAAAAAATAAAAATTATTAATTAAAAAAGAGTTAATTAGCGGCGGCGACGATAATAATTATTAAAAAAATAAAAAAAGATAAAAATTATTAATTAAAAAAAAAAAGTTAATTAGCGGCGGCGGCGATAATAATTAATAATAATAATAAAAAAATATTAAAAAAAATACAAATGAAATTAAAAAAAAAAAAGTTAATTAGCGGCGGCGGCGACGACGACAATTATTAGTAAAAAAAAAATAATAATTAGTAAAAAAAAAAAAAAAATAAAAAATAAAAAAATAATAATTAGCGGCGGCGGCGGCAGCGACGACGACGACAATAATTAAAAAAATATAGGCCCTATATATATTTAAAAAAAAAAAAAAAAAAAAATAGTTTATTAGCGGCGGCGGAGGCGATGGCGACATTGATAATAATTAAAAAAAAAAGATTAAAAAAAATAAAAATTATTAATTAAAAAAAAAAAAGTTAATAATGTCGATAGCAATAATAAATAATAATGATAAATTATAATAATATACAGCATTATGCATACACTGAACTAAATCACAGAGAGAATATGCAAGAAAACTGAAACATTATAATGGTTCCATCAAAATATTTTAGGAATATAAAACAGAAATAATGAGGTGAATTATATAAAAAATGAAAGAACAGTTTGAAGGAACAGGGATTCTTTATTCAGAAAGACACCTTGAAACAATGACCATTAATTTATGAGTTGCTGTTGGGGCCACGCTTCTTGCCGAATGTGGCTACCACATTGACAAAGCGGCGATTATATTGGATCCTACGCTTGGCCCGTCCGGTCTTGGACTTCTTCTTTTCCTTCTTTTCTACCTTGGGGGTCTGGCCCTTCACCTTACCAGCACGGGACAACGAACCGTGAACTTTGCCTGGATAGGGAAAAATAGTATCATTAAGGGATGAAGAAAACCCTCATATATATTGGATGTGTAAAATGAAAGCATATTTTTTTTATCACTGACACTGATACACTGAGCGGACATGGCACCGACACTGTATGAGTATGTGTGAATGGACTTTTATACTGCATCAGTAATTCCAGATAGATGTGTCTGTTGTACCTGCCACTTGGCATGACTGTCTATGGTCAGTACTCTCCATGTTGCATCATCTTTCATAATATCAAGATGAGAATCTGCCTTGTAAACTAAATAATTACAAACCATAGGATAATATAATATAATAACAAGCTATACTTCCTGTCCAGTTACAAAACTAAAGGACAATATTAACTATGAGAGACCTCTGTAACGGTACATTGGGTGTTGCTTATCTCCAGTATCTCCTATTAAGAGGTTTCCTGTGGCTCCCACTTATGAATCAATGGCTGATAAGTCCTTTGCACTCTCTCCTATCCTCAACTCCCAACAGTTCAAGAATCTCCTCAAACACCCCTTTCAGGTCTACCCCTGATATTTTGTTAACTCACCTCCCTTGAGTGCAACATTTACGTCAATGGCATCAGTGCTGAGGGTTGACAAGGGCAAAGCATCATTGTCAAGTGGTGATCCTGCAGCATACAGACGAACCTGTAAATAATATATTAGTGAGCATGAGCATCTGTTGTATTGTCCATGCACAGTCAATTATGATTTCAATCCTATCAAGTAGATACAATAATTATGAGTGTATCACTTATAGACATTTGTGCTACCTGTGATCTATTTATTTGGGAAAAAGTATTGTATTGTATTTGGAGGAACAAGAAGCAGCAGGTGGCTATAATGTCATATAATATCTATATAAAAAAGTAACAACAAAATCATATATAAAATGGCAATCACAAAAGTGGTATGAAGAGCAACAACAATTTTAGAAAATACCATATAGGCCTACTAATAATACAGTAGTAACCTGCCTTACATCATTGATTGATTCCAAACAACACATAGAAATATATACTTTTCCTATAATTACATGTACGGTCAATATTGCCGACCGTGGCAGCCTGATACTTTTTCACGTTTCATTCATCTATACCTTATCTTCCCACATAACTACACAATGCTTGGAATCACTAACATTACCCATAGCTAACAGACACAGTAAAGAAATAATCTAAAAAATAATGACAAATGGCTCAGCAAAACAAACACGATCACAGCACAGGCAAAACACTCACCCCAATACCCTTTACCTATGTACAGTTGAGCTAGTAGAAAATGCAAGAAAAGTATGGCTGTCAAAGGTAACATCTTCACCACCACTAAGTTCAGTTAATCATGTTTCATCTTACACTGGCTCAGGGTTCCCAATTATTCATTCATAAAGATACGAGGGCATACTATAAGAACTGCCAGATGTTGCTATATACAACCATATTTTTCTTTCACTTCCTACTTGCTCAACTGTACATAGGCACAATTACAGCTCTCCTTCAGTCTCTCATGGCATAAAAGCAAATCTACATAGTTACTTAACTGCTGCCTCTCCTACATAGGCTACTTGAGCCTTTCCACAATTTAACCACATACACCCGAGACCTTTCCCATCTTCAACCTCCCTATTACTTTCCTGACCTCCTTCTTCCCCTTGTGCATCCAGACATCCAAAACTCGCCTCCATGTCACCACTGTCTCCCTATTCATCAAATTATTAAAATACATTTTCTGTACTATCTCCATTGCTTTACTTCCATCCACAATACTTCAACTTCGTCATCCCTCTTCATTCTCAAATTGCCTAACTTCTCTTCTCTCATTTCCTTTCTTACCTCTCTAAAAATTTCTAATTTGGTTTCCTTATCTCTCTCACCAACCTTATTATTGATACGACTAGAAGCAACATATATTTGTATGCAACCTGGAAAAGGAATGTAGCATCCTCATAATGATACTAAGGCAGAACACCCAGTATCTACCCACTGGACACTGGTGGATTGCAAACCCACTCCACTATGACTGGGTTTGTTCAAGGTGATGTAATAGTACTTGCAACTCTTCCCAATATTCAAAGATGCTGTGGGGATGATATAGTTACTTTCTCCAGATAGTGACACACATAAGCAAAGTATTGTCATTGACTGTGGCAGAAAGGAAGCAACTAACACCTTGAAACCCCACTGCAATGTCTCCATCTAGTGCAAAATGTGAAGTTTGACAGGAAAAAAAAAAAAAAAAAATCAACTAACCTCTGCCAATGGCAAGTCTTCAGCCTGGCTGATGAAGGTGCGGATATCTTCCACTGTCTGTCCATCTGCAACGTCCAAGACGTGCGTCGCTCCAGCACGAATGAAGAGCTGCATTTTGACTCTGTAAATTTATACTGCCCATTAGCACTGATTAATGCAATAGACAACCCTATTTAACCAATATACTTTTCCAATATGTTTTCTGTTTTGAGCAATTCTGTTACTAATTTCATACAGAAACAGTGGGCAGTGGAGTACCATTGCCCACCAATCCAACTATCTTGGCGAAGTCCATTGGGTATTGAGGTTTTGGGTGGAAAAAATATAAAACTTAGCTTATTTGGATGTAATTTTATATTTAAGAGATGCCATGAACTATAATTTGCAATAGAGAAATAAAGGAGAGGGGTAACTAATTATTTTAATATGTCCATACAGTTATACTCATTCTAACTCGTACTGACCCGCAAGGCTGTAGCTCCTTCAGAGTGCGCTGTTGCCATATCTAATTAACGGTACCCTATGACAACTCCAAAGTGAATGGGAACAAAATCGTTCTCTTTATATTTGTATATATGTGACCTCAGTCACCTCACTCTCCACCCCCCGGAAATTCCTGGGTCGGAAGTAGTGGCAACGTCTTTTGATTGATATGCCACATCACACATGAAATATCTTCTCCATTTTACATACATAGCGATTGTTCGTATCATATACCATTAAATGAAAAATTAATTGTGTGTAGAAAATTTCATGTCAACATACTCTCGTTAGTGGACAGTTTCCATTAAGTGGTGAATGCTTTGATTCAAGATTTGGCAGCACCGCGGTCAACTCCTCACGGGTCAGTACAAAATAGAAATATTATAGTATATCTCTGGGTCATTAATGTTTACACCCAAGGCTTACATGGACATTGTCCAATGGTATAACCAGTGTAAACCATCATAAAGTGACTGGGGCAAATTTCCAGGATCTAGCCTAATGTGATAATACTGCTCAAGCCTAGCCAAAAACACAGTTATTCTGTAATAATACCCAATAGAGTGAACCCAGTTCTTCTGTAAATTTACTGTGGGTTATACTGTACATTGAGTGTTTTACCTTCACTTTACTAGGAAAGAAATGCGGTCAATTATTCAATCAAGTTGCTATGGCAATAAAACATAACCAAACTAATGTTAGTTTTGTACAAGTTTATAAAAATATATGGGTGGGGGTTCAGGATGCTTTGGCCTTCTTTTCTATATACCTTTACAACATTAACCTTTCATTTCATAACCAAACTGATGTAACTTACTGTAATTTGTCGTTTTCTGTCTAATAGTCTACTGTGGAGTCGTGGACCCCAAAAGGGCCAAAAGCAACGTGATGCAACCTCTACCAACTTCACTTACACCATAACTCATATAATTAATATACTAATAACATAACCCATGCTGATACATTCATCAAAACAACAATAATGCAGCCTTGGCTTCATTCCTATAATAATAATAATAAAAAAAAATACATTAACGTCATTTATGTGTATACATGTGGTACGACTCCCATGAACAACAGATACGCCAACTCTATATCAAACATCATTTACACCTTCCATTACCCACAAAGATCACTTACTGTAAACTAAACCGGTCAGTGAAGGTTTCTAATACCAACAGGCAATCACCCAACTAAAGATCAAAGGCTCTAGGTACCCAAAATATGGATAAAACAGTTGGAAATGGACTCACGTTAGCCTTGTTGTTCTCGTTGCTTAGGGTTGAAGGAATGAGAGCTGAGCGATTGGTTCTGTTTTGAGTTAATATTTCACCACGTTGTATAATAAATTGCATCATTCTCTTGTAATTTGTTTATTATAAATCGATGGGATATTTTTCTGCAGTATATATATATTTTTTTCATTTGATGATATATGATGGAATCTAATAATATTTCTATTTATATGTATCCATGGGAAACATTGAAGAGAATGTAAGAAATTCAAGAGGGGACTTGAAGAAACTGTGAATGCAAACCTGAAAAAAACTGCATACACTTTTCAGTTAATATCAAAGCATTCATGAACTGGAAGGTTTTGAAGGATAAAGTGGATGAAGAGGGAAATACTCATAGTAATAGTAATAATAATAGTAAAAAAGGAAAGTTATCTACAGATGGAGAAAAGTAAGAACAGCAGGGGATTGTTCAGAAAGCAATAAATGAAAGGCAAAAATGCGTTGATATGAGATATGTACTATATTATTTATGTTTAATTAAAGAGAAGAAAAAGGTTAGTAAGCATAGCACAAGGATTATAAAAGATCAATTTAATAAAAGAAGGATATGTTAAAAAAAATTGGAGTCTTGAAAAGTGTCCCTATTATTATAGTTACCCCTAAATTATTTTAGGTGATTCAATGGTAAACTATAAGATATTAATAAATTAATCAAAGTTTTTCTTGTGGTAGGTGTTAATGGTAAAATTGACATTCTATCTGCAGTTACACGTTACCCAATCAGTCATACAACTATTGCAATCATTCCTTAACAAAACAAATAGATAAAATACAAGGAGAACCCAAAGTAGGTTAATATTATAGATAAATGTGAAGAACTCAGGGATCCGAACACGGCGAACAAGTACAGAAGATAAAACGTAAACAAAAGATGATTCATCCTTGCCCTTCTCATCATTTCCTCCCTTTTCTGTAATTGTGGCGTCCCGTGACCATTACTCACCCCTTCCACGGGAACTTTAGTAACAGGCTGCGTCTCTCCCTAATCAAGGTAAGGTGATATAAGGTTCAGTATGAGGTTAAATAAGGGTGTGTAAGAGTGATACGTCAGTGTTGGGTTGATGGGAGGTGTGTTGTTTGTCATGAGTATTATATTACAGCTGGCCACTCACTACACTTTTGATACACAACACTCACAGATACCATACAATACATACATACACTTCGCCACATACACACACACCCTTGGTATTATTCATGTGTTTGTCTTTAATTATTACCATCAATTCTGTTCTGTCAAATGCATTTATTAATACATATACTGTATGTCATTTCCTCATAGGTTATTTCAGTCGCTAATGCATAACTTTCGTAATACGACTACCCTTAATTTATTCAATTTTCCTTCATCCGTGGTGTGTACAGCGGCCATATTATGCATGTATAGCCAATCAGTGTGCTTGATTAATGCGCCTCAATATCAATAGCCAATCAGTGTGCTTGTTTACAATTACTTCCCTTTGTACTGAGTGTTCGTCTGTCCCCGAATGTATTCTTCAGTGCTGTTTTGAGAATAACGAAGCCAGTTAAGACTTTTAACTCATCCACAGAGTATAACTGACATTAATGAACTGACCCATGTGTAATAAGGCCTGTATTTACCGTCACTCGAATAAAAAGGTACGGTACCGTAATACCAATTCAAGATGGCAACTGAGTGGTTACATTGTCCCAGTAAACTGCTAAGGTTAGCTCCGATAGTCTGCTGTGGTTAGGTCCTGGTAGTTTGCTGCAGTCCTGGTCAGATGAGGTCTACCCATTTCTAGTTAATGCGTTATAGTGTTTTTCAGACGAATCTGTAGTTCATATCTAGCGAAAATTAGTGTTTTCGGAGATTTTATGGGGGAGGCAGGAGGGATGATATCTTCAAATATATTAATTTATGATGGAGGTGAACAACAGATTCATTAAAAACTCACTATAAAACATTGCATCCGGAAAATCTCGAGTCGAAAAGACATTATGGACAAACGCCAACCCATGGTGCTCCATACTTGTTGCTAGTGTTGAGAACTCTCTACACCCGCAATTTAAAGGTTAATGCCAAATATTCTCTCTGGTCTTGGTCCTAGTTCTCATTTTAGTAATACTGAACAAAGAAAACTACTGCACGTCACATATTTTGGTGATTGTTTGTAAATAGTTGTGTCCTATTTGGCGTAATCACCCTATGACAGTTTAGCCTGTTTCTCTTTTATCACTGATTCTTTTATTATAATAATGTTTCTCTTCTTACTCATAGTTATTACACTTTCTCTTACAGTATTATTATGCCTATCTGTGCATATGATAAAATACCTACCATACTAAATTAAGATTCTAACAAGAACTAAAAAGCATATGCAATAGCAGTACTGTATATATATACTGTAGTGTCAATGTAACACCTCAAGGAACCTTTATATTCAATTCTACTATGGTACAATATCTTATGTACCGTACCTTATTTATCACCCATTGGCAACTCTGTCTTAAAGTCAAGTTATCAAATGTTACTTTTCTGGCTCTTCCTTATCCTAATCTTATCCAATCTGATTAATTTTCTCCTTTGACAGTATTATCTTGCCAGCCTCACACATTATACAGTTCCTCTAGTACATTTATTTAACCTGACATACCAGTAATAGCAGTTCATTGTAAACCATGGTGAGTTATACTAAACATTTGTGTAATTACTGTACTTGCTTACACATTACTTATGATCATTAAAATCTAACTAAAAACATGCATGCCAAGCTACAAAAACAAATATTAGTTACCTCTGTACTATATATCCCTGCCACAGCAAGCTAAAAACATGCATGCCATGCTACAAAAACATATATTAGTTACCTTTGTATATCCCTGCCACAGCAAACAACCTGACCTAATACAGTATGTAAATTAAGAGGCAGATGTGTAAAGATTCTGCAAGGGTGGTTTGTTGGTACAGTAAATGTTTATGAGAACATCATAAAATTCCCTTGAGGTCCATATTTATCACTTTTGCATACATATGTTTGGAGAAAAAAAAAAAGTTGGGACCATCATAGGTGTTATAATTATTTAATGTGTTTGATTCATGTTTTGCCAAGAAAGGGAATGAGGATAGGAATGCATTTGAATTGTCAACATGTTACCGTACCAACTAGAAATATTTAGTAGACAGAGCAAGATGTTGTCACTAGCAAGTGTATTAGCCCTTGTTTCCTTGTGTTATAGCTTTACAGTAGGCAGAATCAAGTTAAGGGGTTAGTACAGTTTTGGTAAATATGGAGCAAATGATTTCTGCAAACTATTCCAGAGAACAGACCACCATTATTTTGTTCTTCTAGTCCTATTTCCTGGTATACTTTGGAGGAATCCAGGAGTTCTAATGAACCAAAAGTTTATTACTACCTTTATCTTCCATTTTAAGGGGTCCAGTATATGGTGGAATTACTGGTGTCTTGTATACACTATGAAATGAGCTTGTGTATGAGAAGAGGTGTTATTGTGTTTCACATTGATACATTATAGGGTACCTGACAGCATATTTATACAATATATGCTTATGCTCATTTCAATCCCTACCATGCCTTTATATACAATAAGTAACACTGTACATGTAACTTACTCTAATGGTTATAATGCAGTTGCTCTTGTTTCTCAATATTCTAAATCAGTCTCTATGCAGTCATCATATTTAGGCCTGTATTATGTTTGTTAACACATCATCAAATAGTACAGCAATATGCTTTGTTAATTTCTTGATGTATATGATATACATCCAGCTGTAGTGACAGAGACAAGAGGCATTATTCATTATTGTGAAGACTTTAACTGGAACAGATAAAGTTTCAGAGAGAAGTGTCCACTAAGCTTATCTCATACTGTACCTCCTGGCATCAGTATCCAACAACTCTGGTATATTAAACAGTCCTGTTATAAAAAAATAATATATGAATGAATACACACCGGATAATGATATCTGTATTTGACCTTGGATACCGAGTACTCCATCATGTTATCAGTAATTCCAGCAGTAGCGTATTGTTTCTAGGGTCAGCATAAACATATTGTTGCTAGGCTCACCATAAAAAAATTAACACAGAAAAGTTATTCAGACTGTAGGTGTGATTGTAATGCAGTAGTGTTTGTGTTAGTTTCCCTACAACAATGATTGCTGTGATTCTTTATCTGGTAAGGTAGGGAGAAATTAACACACACAGAATATACATACAGTATAGGTAAATAAAGCACATAAACCAATAGTAGAAGGGCTTTATAGTATATTTTCAATTGATGTTATGCACACGTTGTCTGTGAGTGATCAGTGTTAATCACGGCATAAAATGATGTTGAGTCACATCCTCCACATTGATATAGCCTCTTCACTGTTTCCAATATACAGTAGAAGGGCTGGTAGTAGTGGACTCAGTTAGTCTATCATGTCTGTTTAGTGTGAAGTGCAGTACTGTTGAGATATATTTTGGTGGATTTTCTGCAGTTGTGATGCATTTAACTGATAGCTGAAATGAATTAGGTGCTTTATTGCCAGGTAAATAGTAGTATAATACATCACTATACAAATAAATAACCTTCTCATTCGCCTAAAACAGATTGCCTTCTGAATAAACTGAAAAGACAGCGCAGGCAGGATTACAACTGGTTGAGGTTTCACTCTAGCGTGATTGTCTTTGACGAGAAGAAAACCCACGCAGGCAGACGGAAGTTTAAGTTTATTACCAAACAGTTTCGGTGGACACTGGCACCATAGGCCTACTCAGTGGTCAAGACAATAATATGATGAGATGACAATGAGAGAGGCACTAATGGCTCCAATATACAGTACTGTATACAGAGTGTATGCGTTTATGTGTGTGAAAGCTTGTGTGTGGGGAGGGGGGGGGGAAGGCGTAATCTTATCCGTCATCTGATACAATACCGGTACCTTACCATATGTGTGAGTAATTATACAGGTGTGTGTGTTGAAATGTGAGGAAGGTAAAACCTTTCTCACATATCAACACACACACACATCTGTATAAATACTCACACATATGGTAAAGTACACGTAAGATGACGGATTAGTTGATGACGCTTTGCACCCCCACCCCCCGCACACACACTTTCACATACACACGTACAGCTACAATAAGATATCCACCGACACTTTCCTTCCTTTGCAGTAAATATCCTGGTAATAAAAAAACAACATGTGTATGATTTTGCAGCACTTCATGATCGCAAATTGAGGGGGTTGAGTCTGTTAACGTAAGGTGTTGTGTGATTATATTTTGATATATTACTGATTTATTTGCACGATAGTAGGAATTAAAGTGTTGGTGGTTATTTGATTGTGGCTGTACACAGTCTGTATAATATATATTGGAGCCTTGTGTACCTCTAATTGTCATCTCATCATCATCTGTTTGGTAATAAACTTCTCGTCTGCGTGTATGGGTAATTTTTTTTTCTTCACGTCACAGATGGTCGAAATTGTCTTCTTTTCTATCTTAAGGGACCAAGACAGTGATGTAGGCTAGTCAGAAAATTGTAGGTAAACGATCGAGTCCTTCATAATATATTGCCACGAAACACCACCGATATGGAAGGAGTTTGTTGCGTGTTATAGTCAGGAGGAATCACAAGCCACAGGGAGATTAATTTTTCCGGTTGGCGAATTGGAAGGTCTGTGGTTCCTCCAAAGTATGTGCCACGAAACAGATCCCATACCATAGTAACATTCATTGTCTTCACCTGCTTCCTATGATAATAATAATAATAATAATAATAATAATAATAATAATAATAATAATATGAAGGGCAGTACAGTCGGCGGCAAAAGTCCTGTCGCCTTACCTGCTTCACCGAGACAGGCAGTGTTCATAGACTCGAAAAAATACGCACGATTTCAACAATTAAAAATCTCGAGTGTATGAACATCGCGTGGCTCGGTGAAGCAGGTGAGGCGACAGGACTTTTGCCGCCGACTGTACATACCACGAGGAAAATGATAATAATAAAGATAAGAAGGGCATTACCACGAGGGAGATAATAATAATAATAATAATAATAATAATAATAATAATAATAATAATAATAATAATAATATGAAGGGCAGTACATATCCACGAGGGAAATAATACATGCTATAGTTTGGAGAAATAATCAGTATTATCACTCCAATAATTATACTCCAATAATTCACCAACTAGAGACTTCCCATAATTAGCTGATTCCTACAATTATATATATATCACACAGGCCTGTAGAATATTCATGTGGTTGACTTATGTGTGTTGAGTTGTAAAGAGAGAATAAGAAAAACTATGAGAGAGAGAGAGGGAGGAGGAGAGGTGTGAATGGAGAAGGAAAGAAAATGAGGGAGAGAGAGAAAGGAGGAGGAGTATGATTGGAGAAGGAAATACAATGAAAAGAGAGAGAGAGAAAGGAGGACGAGGGGTATGAATGGAGAAGGAAAGAAAATGAGGGAGAGGGAGAGAAAGGAGGAGAGGTGTGAATGGAGAAGGAAAGAAAATGAGAGAGAGAGAGAAAGGAGGAGGAGGGGTATGAATGGAGAAGGAAAGAAAATGAGGGAGAGAGAGGAGGAGGAGGGATATGAAAGGAGAAATAAATAAAATGAGAGAGAGGAGGAGGAGGAGGGATATGAAAGGAGAAATAAATAAAATGAAGAGAGAGAGAGAGAGAGAGGAGGAGGAGGGATATGAAAGGAGAAATAAATAAAATGAAGAGAGAGAGAGAGAGAGAGAGATAACTAGCCACACCCCCCACTGATAAACACCTCATTACTTCTCTTGGCTGTTGTAACTACCCTTAGTGTTTGTTTGTTTGTGTGTTTCTGTTTGTTTGTGTGTTTCTTATATACCACGGAAACTAAGTGGTGTTGAACATGAATTATAAATATATAGTGTTGTTGAATTGGAAGGTTTACTACTGATTCCTCCAAACTATATGCCAGGAAACAGAAACTATTTTAGAGAATAACCCTTTTATTGTTTATTGTATTTTATTTGTGTGTGTGTGTGTGTGTGTGTGTGTGTGTGTGTGTGTGTGTGTGTGTGTGTGTGTGTGTGTGTGTCTATTTGTCTGTCTGTCTGTGTGTCTGTCTATCCATCTATCCATATATTTATATAATGTGTGTATGTTTATTTGTCTGTGTGTCTGTCTATCCATCCATCTATCTCTTTATGTATATGTGTGTGTATTCGTCTCTTTGTCTGTCTGTGTGTAAATCTTCCTGTCTTGCAGTGTATTGCTATATCTATCTGTAATAATTATATATGTGTGTATCCATATGTGTGTGTGTGTGTGTCTTCTGTATCGGTATGTTTATCTGTCATTATACTATATATGTGTGTGTGTGTAATTATGTATGTGTGTTTCCTTATTGTCCCGTTTCCTTTCATTCACGATTCGGTTAACTATTTAAACTTGGAATATAAGAGAGAGAGAGAGAGAGAGAGAGAGAGAGAGAGAGATTATTTTCTTTTCATTAATTTATTTATTCATTATTTGATTTAATTAATTCTCTGAAAAGTGACTGCCGGAAGTGAAGAGAGAGAGAGAGAGAGAGAGAGAGAGAGAGAGAGAGAGAGAGAGAGGGGGGGGGAGAGCCAATAATCACTTCTGTTGCAAGTTATTGGTTGATGACACACCTCCTGAACTTCCCCCCCACCCCCCAACCCCACCCCAACCCCACCCCCCTAATTGGGCTCGTGGGGGAGGGGTCTGAATTCATACTTTTGGTACAGGCAGCCACAATCAAATATCCACCGACACTTTCCATCCATCGTAGTACAGTATATAAATATCTTGGAAATAAAGAACAACACGTGTATGATTTTGCAGCACCTCAAAATAATAAATAATTGAGGGGGTTGAGTTGACGTAAAATGTTGTTGAATGATTATAATATTTTGATATGATACTAAATAATTGAGGGGGTCGAATTGATGTAAAATGTTGCTGTATGATTATATTTTGATATGATACTAATAATTGAGGGGGTCGAGTTGACGTAAAATGTTGTTGTATGATTATATTTTGATATGATACTAATAATTGAGGGGGTCGAGTTGACGTAAAAATTAATGTTGTTGTATGATTATATTTTGATATGATACTAATAATTGAGGGGGTCGAGTTGATGTAAAATGTTGTTGTATGATTGCATTTTGATTTGAGACTGATTTACTTGCACGATGGAAAGAAAGTGGTGTCGCCGGTTATTTGATTGTGGATGTACAGTAGGCTACTAAAAAGATTGCCTCAGTTCCTCCTAAGTAAGCCATTTAGGAAACAGAACAGGACCAGATGAACGAGAATTGAAGGGGGAAATCTTGTGTTGGTAAATCTGGAGCAACTGAATCTTCCAAACTACTCCAAGCAACAACAGAACACCATTATTTTTGTTCATCTGGTCCTGTTTCCTGGCATACTTTGGAGGAATCAAGGCACTCCAATCTATCTCCAATGTATCAAAACAGAATTACCACCTTAAATGAAATAATGGTTGCTGGGAATAGTTTGGAGGAATCATTATCTAAAAAAAAAAATGCCTGTATCAATATCTAAACTCACTTTTAATCCAGATGGCCCAAATTCAAAAGATTTGTTGCCAGATACGAGGCCCAACTTTAGTAAAAAAAAAAAAAAAAAAAAAAAGTGTAATACGTGTCCCAACTTTGGTAAAAAAATATATTAATTAAAATACACAATTCTTCCAAAAGAAAACAAGGTTGGCACACACACACACACACACACACACACACACAAAGAGAGAGAGAGAGAGAGAGAGAGAGAGAGAGAGAGGGTGTAGTGAAACAGGAAGGTCGGTTTGGTGATGGGAGGGAGGTGGGTGGGTAGTGGTATATAGCTAGTGTGTTTATAGAAGATAACAACAATTAGTAGAGGATGACATGTGTAGGCAATGTTAACACACTCTCTCTTCTCTTCATTCATTCATTATTTTCTCACCCTCTCTCCTTCTCTTCATTCATTCATTCTTTTCTCATCCTCTCTCTTCCCTTCCTTCGTTCATTCTTTCCTCATCCATCTTATTATGCTTTCTTCCTTCCTTCCTACTTTTCAACTTCTTTCCCTTCATATATTCATCTCTCTCTCTCTCTCTCTCTCTCTCTCTCTCTCTCTCTCTCTCTCTCTCTCTCTCTCTCTCTCTCTCTCTCTCCTGGATCACTCTCTCACACACACACACCACTTCCGGCAGTCACTGTTCAGAGAATTATAATCACACATACATACATACAAACATACATACATAGCCTTACTGTACACACACACACGTATACACCTAAAACACATAAACATACAATACATATAGCATCTTATGATATCTTACACAATGTCATATATAATGCTTCATACATGCACATGAATATTTTACCTGCATACACACATACAATCATAGCCAACATAAAAATTTTAATACTCGAAATAAGAAGGAAAGAAGGAAATATATATTAATATGGTCTTATATTGTTATTGAGTTGTAATAATTATATCCACGATGGTTATAATTCGCTATTCATTACCAATACAATATATGTTTACTTGTATGGACTTTATTGGAGAACATTAAATCTACATGTTGATATTATTAGTATTATTTGCATGTTGGTGAAAGATATGGCTGGCCTCTAGTCATCTGTGCCCAACTGTATATATGCATCCAAAAGTAGATGAAGGAAACTAACTCTCTCTCTCTCTCTCTCTCTCTCTCTCTCTCTCTCTCTGGTTCCATTCATGCACATCCCTCTTCCCCTTTTCCTTCTCTCTCTCTCTCTCTCTCTGTTCTGTAACTGTCACCTCTTGTATTTCCTTCCTCTCATCCTACTTCCCTTTTCCTCTCCATCCCTCATCTCCCTCCTCTCCTCCCCCTCAATTCCTTACTCTCGTTCCCTCTCCTCCCTCCCACCTAACCCCCTCCTTCCATATCTTCCTCCTCCTCCTCCTCCTCTCTCTCTCTCTGTCTCTCACACTTGACCCATTCACTCATTCACTCACTCACTCACTCACCCTCCTGTCACAACTTTACATCCTCCTCTCCACTCTACTCCACTCCACTCCACTCCAAATCTCGTCATTTTAATTAATAGGCTTGCATTTATATTTTTATAAGTGGTTGTTGCACCCTTCAGAAAATAGTGACTAACCACATTATTTATTTATTTATTTATTTATTTGCTACACGATTTTCCTTTGGTGCATAAACTTATCTGGTGTTAGTCGAAGCACATTATACAAAAACATGAAAAAATAAATATAGCCTTATAGCACACGTGTGGGAGGTAGTATATATTCAAGAAAAAAATATATATACCTGAATTTATTTTTTAATGTGTGTGTGTGTGTGTGTTATACTTTCGCATCCACCCGTGTTCATTTAGTAAGGTTCTGTTCGAAGGTTTATTTTTCCTTCTATAATCCCTACATGCATGGGTAACACGAGGGTTTTCTGTGCCAAAGGAAATATTTTGATGTAAGTCCATGCATGCAACACTATCAAAGGAAAAACTTGCTGCTTGTACTGCTGATGGGTTAAATGTTTTTTGTTAGTTTTGTGTTTTAACTTTTGGGTGTCAATGTGGTATAGGATTCCCACAAACTTCTGTATTGCTTCAGTATCAATCAAGAAGTGAAGATCTGTGACCCCAACCACGTCTCTTATTTGCTCAGGGACTTCAATTATTGTGTTATTTTGATTCGAGTGGCGTTGGTCCAGGATTATTTTGATTCGAGTGGCGTTTGTCCACGATTATTTTCCAAGGCTTCAGCAGCAGGTGTTAGTTAATGGGTTGAAACAATAGTGACTTTTGGACGTCAGTAGCGTTTTCCTATGGCAAGAAAATTGGACTGAAATATACCAAAGTCGTCCATCGTTGTGTGAAAGTTTTAACTATGGAACAACAAGAAGAACGACCGTGGTATTCGTGCCTTCACTTGTCCTCCCCCTCGCCCCTCTACCACCACCAGCAGCAGTACACTCGAGCCGACCCCTTGGACCCTCTTGTTGCTGCTGAGAATCATTCCAGTCCCCATCATCAGCTTTTATCTATGGAGCAGTCACATGAGTATCAGTGCTCTCCCCTGCCTTATTCCAATCACCAGTGTCCCGTTCAGGATAATGCCGACCATCATGAGTGTCTCCAGGTTGACTATTCCAGTAACCAGTGTCCTCCTCTAGAACATGGAGACTATCAGTGCTCCCCTATGGAACCACCCAACTTACAGTGTTCATCAGTAGAAGGTTCCAGTTTTCAATGTTCCCCAGTGCAACACTCTCCCTTGGAACGTTCTAATTTAACATGTTCCACACTAGAGAGTTTTGGTCTTCAGTCTTCGCCACTGGAACAGCCTGTTCTACAGTCTTCAAACCTAGAACACTCAAATATGGAACAGAATGATTTAGAGCACAACCCTTTACTACAAGCATTATCATCCAACCAAAGTATGTCCCTGCAATATTTAGCTCCCTCTTCTTTGGAGTCTTCAACCCTGGAAGCCACCCCAGGTGTGGTACCAATACCCGTGGAAACTTCTTACCTGGAACCAATACCCCTTGAAGCCCCGCTGATGGGATCTTTGGAAACCCCAAGACTTTTACCTCTGGAAGCTCCAGGACTGGATCTAATTGAAAATGGAGGTGTAGATGGTCTGGGTGTTGTGACGAGTGGAGCAACAGGTATAGTTGAGACTATGCCATTGGAAAACTGGAACACAGGACCATTAGATCACTGGAACAGTCCAACTACAACACAACAACACCCAATGGGATTGGAAGAGTCGTCTCCACAATTCCAGTACCAGGGTTCAATTTCAGTCCCAGTACCTGTCTCCCATTTCCACCACCCCACTGCTGCTGCCGCTGCTGGAGTCCTCGAACCCACCACATTGTATGACCCAACGGCGGGAAGTTTTATCCACACATTTTCTGTGAAGGTGGAGGAACAGGATGGTGATGATGATGATGATAAAGGTGGTGTTAGAATGGAGAGGTATGGTAGTGGAGGCAGGTGTAATGAGATGCAGAGAGGTAATGGAGAGATTGATGGTATGGGTGGAGTAAATAATATGTGTACCGTGAGAATGGGCAGTTGGCCAGAAGAACACAACAACAATAACAACAGGTACGAGCCATATTAATGAACTTATACACTAAGTTATATCTATGATAATTAACTATTATTATATCTGTTTATTACCTACCTCCTCTCCCTCGCTGTGTCAGAATTTAAGTTACTTTTTTTTCACTCCTTACCGACAGGCGTAAAGTAATATCCTTTGATAACAGTAAACAAAACTCTTTTAAGAAAGTGATAAGCTATAGCGAGTTTTCAGTGTTTAGTTCAATTTGTACTGACTGGCCAAATTTATATATTTTAGGTACTAATTACTCCTCTAAAACTGTAAACATCCAACGCCCCCCCCCCTCCCCCCGTCACTTCTTTGAATAACTGTACAGATGGAATGAAAAGGACTGTGTCTCCTCTTTTCCTGCCCTTGTCTCTGCCTTCTAATTTTAATGACACCTTTGGCACATAGCCTTTCTACCATCTAAATTTCGTAACTTTTGTGACATTTTGTTTACTATCAGAGCCTGACAGACAAACAAACTGGCAATAATACGAGTATAACAATTTCAACTTCTTTTATGAATGTTATAAATAGACGGATATATACAGAGATACAATTAAGGGCTGGCAGATAGATAAATAAATAGATAGACAGAGAGATATATAAGCAGGGAGTCAGGGTCATCTTATCTCTGTTATCTCCAAAGACCTGTGTCGACTGGTTACCTTGCAGAGCTGAGGAGACAGAACGTTCTATTACTGTATATTACTTTGCCTACCCCTCGTTTGTGTCGGGGTGGTGAGTGATGAAAAGTGGTGGTAGTAGTATTCGTTTGCTGTATTTGAGGTTAGTGGTATTCTGTGGAGGTACTGTAGTGGCAGTGATGTTGATGCTAGTAATGATAAGAGTTTCAAAATACTGTAAATAGTAGTGGTAACATAGGCCAATCACACATTTCACTATCATCTTTGTATCCTGTAACAAAACAGACAGTACAGTTCCATTCCACGTGACCGTGTTTAACATCCTCTTCCCTCATCTCCCCTGACTTTTTGTTTAAACGATATTAATGACTAAGTTACGTTGTATGCTCAGTACTGCAGTAAATATGAGAGAGAGAGAGAGAGAGAGAGAGAGAGAGAGAGAGAGAGAATATGCTCCAATGTACAGTATAAATATTCTTGGCACTGACAGCCTTATCTGGGAATTAATGTATATACTTCATTTACCTTACCTCTTTATCACCACCTTTTTATGTAATTTCTTGGTGTGTGTGTGTGTGTGTGTAACAATACTTTCATGTACACTAAACTCTCTCTGTACATGATACCCAGATGTTATATGTAATGAACTCATTACACTTAACATGTACTGTATAAATCATGTAAAGTTTAGGATATGAGGGACATTCATTTAGTGGCATCATCAGTATATTAGAATTTAATTTGTTTCATGAGTGTGCTTTCCCACAGGTATGTGAGTGAGGGCAGTATCTGGGTATGGGACTCTACCAGCTTCCCTACCTCCACCACTACTACCACCACCACCATGGCTGCAGCCTCTACACCACCCAGGAGTCCCACTACACACCTCCACCCCATCAATGTATAGTACTGAATTCTATATGTGGCTGCGGCTGGTATTGTAAAACTTCTTCAATGAAAAGTTCTCTTCATCGGTCAATTTCAATTATTTTGCAATGTGAATTTAAATCAATGTAGCACCTTTTCATTGAAGAGTATGTTTGATATTACCACCCTTAGTCTTTTAACATTTTGACTTCCAATGAATAAGAGGACAGAATAATAGCAAAGTCTAATTATTTATGGTATTATACAGTCGGCGGCAAAAGTCCTGTCGCCTCACTTGCTTCACCGAGGCACACAATGTTCATAGACTTGAGATTATTAGGTGTAGAAAACGTGCGTATTTCTCAAGTCCATGAACACTGTGCGTCTCAGTGAAACAGGTGAGGCGACAGAATTTTTGCCGCCGACTGTACAGTACAGTCTTAGAAAAAGTAAGATGTATATCCCATACTATCTCATTAATGAATTTGATTAGGGACCCAAGGCTGGACTACCTCTACTAGATCATCATAAGGCAGTGCAGTCAACCCATTCCCAGTACAATATAGAATGCAATATTAAAACTTCTAAAATGGTAACCTAACCTTGCAGGACTCCCAGGGTGGTATGTCAACATCGGTGGGGAAGCGCATTGACAGCAAGGTGTGTGGGGTGTGTGGGGACAAGGCACTCGGCTACAACTTCAATGCCATCACTTGTGAGTCCTGCAAAGCCTTCTTCAGACGCAATGCCCTCAAGAAGAAGGTGGGTGGCAGGGGAAAAAGGGAGAATGTGTGTGTACAGTATGTGAATAAGGGAAAGAGAAAGTCTGTGTATGTGTGAGTGTGCATGTGTATATGTGTATATATGTACATGTGTGTGTGTGTTTGTGGGAGAGAGAGAGAGCAGCAGCAGCAGCATTATTTCCAATTTTGTATTTTTAGTTCCCTTTCATGGAGTTAAATATTGCATAAGTCTCTTCCTTTCCTTCCCCAACAGAGGTAGATTATGACTCATCTTTTTGGTTGACACAAATGATTTACAGCTGTGTACCCCTCCTGATGCCAACCCTCTTAAGTCACCTTGTGTGACGTAAAAGTGATACATGATGACTATTCTTGACAATATCTGGGCCAACAGGATGTATAGAGCATGAGAGTTGAAAAAGGCAATGATAAGACATGGAGTGAGGAACCATATTTATATTTAGTGTATGTTTTAATGGGGATAAAATGTGTAATAATTGAAGACGACCAATTCCTCTAAATGCAACCACAGATAACAACATGCAGACTTAACACAATCTCTTTCACAATAAAATTTGGATGAATCTGTGGCCTGCAGTATGGAGGCAGTATTGTCTGTGTATCTATAACTCTTCCCAAATTATCCTCCTTAATCCCGTCCTACCCCTCCTACCTCTCAATTACCTTCTTCCTCGGGTGCCATATGACCTCGCTGTTGCAGCCCCTAATATCAATCAATCAATCAATCCTACCCCTCATCCCTTATTAAGTTGACACATTTCCCCCTTTTAGGAATTCCGATGTCCGTTCAACGAGTCGTGCAAGGTGGACCAGATCACACGGCGGTTCTGCCAAAAATGCCGGCTGCGCAAGTGTTTCGAGATTGGCATGAAGAAAGAATGGATTATGACAGACGAGGAGAAGCAGCGCAAGAAGCAAAAGATCGAGGAGAACCGTGCCCGCAAGTTTACTGACGACGATAGTACCAGCTGCACCGGCACTAACATCAGCAACATGAATATCATACAACCACACATTAACGATAACAACACCAACAGTACCACCAACAATACACAGCCACGGTCATCTCACGTCATCATCAACCGATCTCCCACACCACCATCTACCCTTCCATCTCATTCTCTTCCTCCTCTTCCTCCCACGCATCGCTATGTGGACGATGATTCCATTTCATCCCTCTCCTCCACCACTTCCCCTGTGCCTCGATCCAGACAATTCAGTCCGGTGGGTCAGTTCTGCCCCTTCTCAACATCTGTGGTTGGAGTGGAGCCAACCAAGCCACAGGCTGTTGTGGTTGGTGTTATTCGTAGTGAAGAAGACATTGCAGGAATTAAGGTGGGTGTCTTTGTCTGTTTATGCATCTACCTTGTCATTATTCACATCAATCTCTTCACTCATGCGATATTATTGCTAAAGTTTTTCTTTCACTAAGAAATGCTTGAATCTTATAATATTGATGCTCACAACAACCATAAAGTTTCCTGTATACTGTAGTACCTACCAACTGTATTTCTCTCACTATGTATCTACTCTATCTATCTATTTTTCTATCTGGCTGTATTTGTATTTACTCTGCTTACCATTTTACTGCACTTGTGTACAGTACCTATCTTTCTCTCTCTCTCTCTGGATGTCCAAGTGACTTGAGTTTTTTCCATCAGGTGGCTCGGTTGGAGGGTCAGAGTGATGTTAGTCAAGCTCGTCACTCCTCACCGGCCATACCCAGTCCCACACCCAAGTAAGAATAGAAAACATTATGCAGATTGTACACTTGTGGAACTAATGCATTACAGTATGGTCTTTAGTCCCCACTGTGGTAGGATAACTAACCAGTAATATACATGTGCAGTGATAGATTTAAGAGGTGACAAACTGGTTCCTCCACAATATGCCTGACAAAATGGGGGTTCCATCTGATTGTAAACATTATGTTATATTTCTCTTATTTATTTACTTATCTATTTGGGTTTTGATTATATAGTTAATGTTAATTTTAAAATAAACTGACCAAAAATATTGAAGGATTGTTATAAATTCAATCAGAATAATTCAGAAAACTATGTTCAGTCAGAAAATGTGATAGTAAATCTATTTACCTTTTGGAATTTATGACATAACATTTTCTATGAATCGTATATTTTATAATAATTGTTTTACAATTATTGTAATTCTGTGTTGTTGAAAATACACAATTCAATATTTTTTTATTTTTAAATTTTATCGTAGTGTGTGTGTGTGTGTTTTGAGAAGTTTTGTACTAGATATAAATTAAAATTATAACTTCTCAAAGCTCTAATGTTCTTGATTTAGCTTTGCTTATGGCTTCAAAGTGCTCCTAAAAAGTGCTAACATATCAAAATCATCCCAGACCCTCCAGCTGGTCACTCCACCCATTACAAGTTGTTAGGATTATACACTCATAGGCTGCCCACCCTTGGGTCTCCACAGGTGTTAATCCGGCACTGTACAGTCTGTCAATGATGCACGTACCCCACCCTCGTTCAGTTACTCACAGTTTTAGCTGGTAAAATCTGGAGTACAAAGCAGAGGTATCTTACAGTAGATATTAGATCGACCAACCACAATCACTGTAAGATTACCCTGCTTACTACTCCAGATTTTACCAGCTAAAACTGCGAGTAACTGAGCGAGGGTGGGGTACATGCATCATTGACAGACTGTACATGTGTTAACTGTTTGAGTGTTGATGTTTACTTTGTTTTGTCATTTAGTTTTAGTGCTGCTCATGTGTGAGGACGGGGTACAAAATTGTGTCCCTAGTAGACAAAATTAGTTAACCAGTGTTTGTGTGTTGCATGATTAAGGGAGTCATATAGCCTACACTGTTATCATTGAATTGGACACAGCTGATTCTTCCAGACTATTTCATTAAAAAAATTCCCCAGTGATATTTTGACATTGTATGAAGGAATCAGTAGCATCCAAAACACAATTAAATCATGCCTCCCTTATTAAATGTGAGTGTGAAGGTTGACCAAACAAGACAGTCAAATCTAGAAAAATAACAGAATGATTGACTGACTGAACAGTGATTTGGTGAGAAAACAAGTGAGTGAATGGAGTAATGATTATGATAGTCAGTCAGCCAACAGGTGGTCAGTTCAACTATCAGTAAGGTCAACAGTGTGTACAGCAGTCATTCATTCATTCAAACATCAGACCCTCCATATATTAACCTCCTTTCTTGCACAGGTCACATGGAACTCCAGAAGACAAGGATCATCTGATGCTTTTGGGTAAGTTTTTTCTTTAATAATTTATGAAGATGAGGACTAAAGGCTGAAAATGCACTTATTATCCTTACCTGTGAGATAAAGATAATTAGAGAAGTCCAATATCACATCCTATGTTGTTCAAGATGCCCAAACACATTGCATTTGAAAGAGCATAATTCGTAGTAGAGGGTAATGATGGATGGAGGTAGACTCAGGGAGAGTGTTGCAGAGTTCACCAGCTGTGTATGTGAAAGACTGACAGTACTAGTTAACATTAGAGAATTGGACAGAAAAGGAGTTGAGATCAAGTAGCTTGGTGAGTGTTGCATGCTCTCCTGAGGGGAGGAAGCATACATTGAGAAAGTTTAGAAGAGCAATGTCCAATGTAATAGCAATAGAAGAGAGAGCGATGCAACTTTGTTGTGAAGAGAGAGAGGTTGTAGTGTGAAAACATGTAAGCATGATTGAAAACAGCAGCAACGAGTTGAGTACTAAATATCTGAGATTTATAATACAAAGATAGAATGACAAAGTTTAAACTGTGGAAGAAAAGAGAAATAGAAGAAAGTGATAATGATGCATGAGAAATATAGGATATTCATATAGAAGAATATGCTGTTGTGTATAATTATATAGTGTACTATGTGCAAACAGATCATGAGTACATAAGAAACTATAAAAAAGGAAAAAGAGAGAAAAATACTGTATAACTGAATACAAAATTCCTAAAAGAGTTGGTATGTGATATGACTACAGGTATCAAGTAATGGTGTGTTAAGAGTCTGATTAATAATGCTATGTTTGGGGTCCTACAGGAGAGGAAGGAGGAGGAGGACTGGCGTCATCTTCACCTCTCGGCTCAATGGAAGGAGGTGGTGGTGGTGGTGGTGCTAGTAGTAGTACAGGAGGGGCTGAGAGAGCTGTGGATCAGGGGGGTCCTAGCTCACCCCGTGTACCCCCCACTACCCTTGACATCGTCATCAAGGAGGAGGTTTGTGCTGTTATTGTTCAAGTTGTTGATGTTCCCCTGGTTGCCTGCAGGTTGAACATCCCCAAATGTCTGCAGAAGGCTGTAGCTTGGACTGTGTTTGCCCATATGGCACTCATATAGTATACAGTGTTTATTATTGTATAGTACATTTATTTTGTTTTCACTGGCTATATTGTCTTTTTCCTAACTGTTAGCGTAACTAGTCAAGGAAATAAACTGAGTCATCTTCCCCCCATAGGTTGAGTTTCCTGAGGACAGTCCCTGTAGTCCCATCCAGACAACCACACACAGCTGGCAGGAGGCACAACACAGACTGGAGGCATCTCAGGTGGTCAGGGAGGCATTACCTTGGAGTGCAGAGGCATCTCACCAAAGAGAAAATGCAGTAAGGCTTCATAATTTTTTTACTTTCAACTGTTTCATGTGCAATTTAACCTTATAATTATTATAAAGACATTTTTAAACTGGATGATGTGTGGGTAAAAAGCTCAAAAATATACTGTACAGATTATTGGTGAGAGTAATGAAATATAATTTAAGGAGGAAGTTTCATTGTTGACAATTTATTACTGCTTCTTCAGATCAAAGGCCTGTTGTTGTCTCTGACCTGAAGGAGTAATAGCATAATGTTCTCAATATAGACTCCTCTTGGAATGCCACCCAGAGTATGCTAAGGGAAGTGCTGCATGTGAGAAGGGCATCCATAATATTAACTATGATTATGGAATCTGTGAATGATTACGGTTTAATATTGAGTTGCCCAAAGAAGTGATGACAAAGTATGCATAAGTTTTGGGTCACCAAAAATTGGCCATCACTTAAGTTGAGAAACTGTACACTATTGAAATGAAAAAAAACTGGTGCTACTAATTGCTAAAAAAAAAAGTACCTCAAAACAACACCTATACTGAAGGAGTCTGTTTCATTGTTTGGTTTGTATGACTCATGACTGGCCCGTGGGGATTGTACTTTAGGACATTTATGTATTGTACAGTATTATTTTTAGTTGTGTTTATGCTTGGTGAGTAACAGCAGGTCATGCTTAATAAATTTATTCTGTACTGAATTTTTTTATATCTGGAGCCCTTCTGTATGTGGAAGTTTTGTGTAATGAAAGTTTCCCTTACTCTCCACCAGACATCCCAATCTGTGGAGGAGTTTCAGAAGCAGCTTGAGGCAGGAGATGGACAGGAGTCACATAGAGAACAAGCTGCAATAGTCCAACACCATGGAACCCTGGACACCTCCCAGGAACACTTACTGGCACTGAGGAGCCCCCCAGACACCTGCCAGGACCACCTCAGGAGGCCCCCAGACACCCCTCACAGCCTGGACACTAACCCATTGGACACACAACACCTCAGACAACCACCAGGCACTCCTCACAGCTTGGACACTCCACCATTGGACACACACCACCTCAGACAGCCACCGGGTACTCCTCACAGCTTGGACACTCCACCACTGGACACACACCACCACAGACAGCCACCTGGCACTCCTCACAGCCTGGACACTCCACCATTGGACACACACCACCACCTCAGACAGCCACCTGGCACTCCTCACAGCTTGGACACTCCACCATTGGACACACACCACCACAGACAACCACCAGACACTCCTCACAGCCTGGACACTTCACCACTGGACACACAAGAGCAACAACAAGAGTACCTGGAGACATCTTGTGGCCACATGGAGGCAGGGGAAGGTGGGAGAGAACATCAGGAAGGAAGAGATGACAACATGGGGTCTGGGTTCAGTATCAGGGAGGCCCTCAGCGTTCTACAGCCGGGGTGCAAGGATGATCCGTACGTGTTCCTTCTCACTCATTGTTGTCTCTCTCTCTTGTCTTATCCACCATTCTTTCTCTTTCGTCTTACCCACCTTTGTCTCTCTGTTCCTTCTCTCTCACTTTTGTCTCTTTTTTCTTGCACCTTTCTCTCTCTGTTCCTTCTCACACACTGTTGTCTTTTTCTTCTTACAGTAGGATACTTACCTTTCTCTCTCTGTTCCTTGTCACTCACTGTTGTCTGTCTTGTCCATCCACCATTCTCTCTCTTTCTTCTTACACTCTTGTCTCTCTTCCCTCTCATATTATTGTTTCCTTTTTGTTCTTTCTAATCATACTCTCTTCAACACTCATGCAGTTTCTTGTCTATCCACCATTCTCTCTCTCTTCTTACTTTACACAACTTTCTCTCTTAATATTGTTTCCTATTTTTCTTCCTAATTGTACTTTCTCCAATGCTCATTCAGTTTCTTTTCTTTAATCCATGAATGTGTCTTTGTGTCAGAGGGGCTAACCAGATACCCTAAAATATAACTGTAATATTGTGTGAATTTAGATAAAGGAGACAGAAAGTATTACTTTATTAACGTAACTTTGGTATACCAGAAATTTTATATTGTACAACCTTACTGAGCATATAAAAGATTAATGATGATGTTTTCACACTATGTTATATCATGTTATGTGTTCAAAGTCATCATCACTTAGCTAATTATAGAGGACTTTTGACCTCTTTTACAAGCTACATTCAATTATGTGCCAGTAATTATTTTTTAGCATATAGAAAACAGGGAAACTGCATTGTTTTCATTTGTTACACCATACATTCCATATATTATTTGTTTCACCATACATTCCATACATTATTTACATTACCTATTTTGTGTACAGGTCCTCATCACTAAGCATCTCAAGCATCATGGACACAGCCATCACAGCAGAGTATTCATCCTTCACTCTGTTGGCTGGAGCGGACCCGGGGGCACTCAACCAGGCAGAGCAGGTCAAGCTGGCCGAGCTGTCAGAGGCCAACAAGGGACTCATGGCTCCGCTCAGTGAGGATTACAACTTTAAGGTCAGTCACATTACCAGAAGGAAGCTGAACTGTACATAACATTAACACAGCAAAATATGCCATGATATAACATAGTAAATCACAGTACAGCATAGCATATATAGAGAACACAGTTCAGCATAGCACAATACTGTACAGCATAACATAAAAACACAACACAACATAACATAAAAATAACAACACAACACAACATAGCACAAGAAGACACCCCATCACAACATCCATAACATAACCTAAGCCAACAAACAACCAACCTTACCAAACCCTACTACCCTCCATACAGGACCTCAATGACCCATCCCTCATCAACGTCATCAACCTGACCGAGATCGCCATCCGCCGCCTGATCAAGATGGCCAAGCGCATTACGGCGTTCAAGAGCCTGTGTCAGGAGGACCAGATTGCGCTGCTCAAGGGAGGATGCACCGAGATGATGATCCTGCGCTCCCTCTGTGCTTACGACCCCGACAAGGACTCCTGGAAGGTTGGTATATAGTGGTGTGGTTTGGTTGGTAATGGTTGTCTGATTATGATAAGAGATGGTTAGTTACTTTTGGGTTGGTTGATGATGGTTGGAGATGGTTAGTTTTAGGTTGGCTGATGATGTTTAGTTTTGGTTTGGCTGGTAATTGTTGAAGATGGTTACTTTTAGGTTTGATGTTGAATGAAGATGGTTACTTTTGGGTTGGTGTGATGTGAGTTATTTGAAGTTAGTTTGGATAGGTTGTAGTTTCTGGATATTGATTTATGACACTTTTGGGATTCAGTCCAGACTTGTAACGTTTATTGAATTTGAGATGAATTGCTGTTAAACTCTGGTCACTAATTATCTCTGGTTGCTAAAGGGAGTGCATATGAGTGTTCTTAGTGAATTAGATTTGTGTAAGGTTTTAGCATTCACTTCACTTATATGTTGGGACTAATATATGAAATTGGAGTCTAGTTCAAGCAGGATTACACCCACAAAACTTTTTCTAGTCTGCAGCCCTATGAACCTTCTCTATCAACCCCTGCAAACTCAAAATCAATAGAGTTTCAAGAGCATCCAGCAGATTCTAACCCAACTTAACATAACTTGACCTTACCTTCCCTGACAACCTCAACAGATCCAGGAAGACCATGAGAGTTTCAAGAGCATCCAGCTTAAGGTTCTCAAGAGTGCTCCGGGGAATGTGTATGAGGAACACAAACGCTTCATCGATTCGTTCCTCCCTGAGTGGCGACGTGACCCCAACATCATATTCCTCCTCTCAGCCATCACTCTCTTCAGTCCCCAGCGCCCCAACATTGTTCACTCACCAGCCATATTGCATGAACAGGTGAGCAAGCAAGAGATTGAGGGAAGAAGGGTTCCTATACATGCATTTATTTTAACTTGGTGAAAATTCTCTGACTCTCTCTCTCTCCTTATCACACTTGTTAGTCTTTTGTCAAATGTAATGTTATCTATAGCTAATAATGCAAAATATTTCCATAGCTAGGTTAATATTTACAGTGTACAGTGCTGTCTGAGAGGAGAAAGGACAGATTAACTCAACCCAACCCAACACAACCCAATGCAACCTAACCAAGTCCTTCACACTACAACACTACACAATCCATCCCTACCCAATCTAACCCAACCTAACCCAGTCCTTCACATTACAACACTACACAAATTATCCCAACCCAATCTAGTCCAGACTATGCCAATCTAAACCAGTTCAGCACAAGACATACAACATAGCCTAACCCAATCATTGCCATATTGTTTAAATCTACCTCCCCTGTTCTCTAATCAGGAGGAAGGTGGCTAACAGAACTAACCACAAAGCTGACTTTTAGGGACCAGAGGCTATATTACCATTGTACATGAATTAAAGTACAGTATAATAATAATAATAATAATAATAATAATAATAATAATAATAATAATAATAATAATAATAATAATAATAATAATATCAGCTCATCTCAACCAACCCTCCTCATAATAATCATGTTAAGTATAATCAACTCACATCAACCTAATCCATCTACAGTACAGACAAACCCAGTCTAACCCAAACATAACCAACCCAACCTAACCCATGTACAGTACTGACAAACACAGTCCAACCCAACCTACCATATACTATAACTAACCCAAACCAAGCCTAAATTAATGTGTTGTTGTTGTTGTTGCAGTGCTCATACCTGTACCTGCTGAAGCGTTACCTGGAGGGTTGCTACGGCTGGTGTGAGGGACGGACAGTGTACCACAGCCTCCTGCAGCGCCTTACCCACCTCCACCTTCTCTCAGAGAACCACATCCGGGTCTTCCTTGAGGTCAACCCTCGCCAGGTGGAGCCGCTCCTCATCGAAATCTTTGATCTCAAGCAGCGGTGACCCTCCCTGTGCTCTTGTATCCGCCTACAGTACTCTGTTTGCAATTTGTATATCTGATCTGTTGGCTGCAAGGATTCAAATTTCAAATGTCACAGTTCATCGTTGAGACATAAACCATTATTTATTTTAAAGTTGGAATACAGTCCTTTCTAGGTATGATCAGAAAATAGAGAGTTGAAATTTATATAATCTGGTGCCTTCTGACATTCAAGAAAATGGCCAGCAGTTAAAAGAATCCTTAACCCAATTATACCTAACCCAACTTAATCCTCAACTCAAGCGTGGCCATATCTCTCGCCCGGGCCTTTCTCCCTCCTCGCTATCACGATGTAAACAATACATTTTAACGGCTGATAGCATGTAAATCATTTACGCTACATGAATAAATGATGCATGATAATGAAGTTCAAACCCTTAGCTGTCTCCTGATGTACTTGTGAAGACTAAATGGACATCTATAGGATGGGTAGCCACCTCACAATGACCACAACTCAAAATTTACTTTTACACTTTACTTACATATCTAAGTATGTTTTCATGCTCTGATTTAGTCATAAAACATGTCAGAATCTTATTTTCAACACAAAAATATGAAAAATAATGTCACTGTCATTTTTACGTACATATATGGTAATGCGTAGTGAGATGGTATGGTACATATATGGTAATGCGTAGTGCTGAAAATACATCCTCACACAATCACAGCTCTTCCCACACTGATTGGTAGTGGCTGACTTGACCCAAGAGAGTGCCTAGGCACACATACCATCTGTTGGGAGGCTAAACAAACATGTTAGGGAGTGCAAATTTTAAACACAGCTCTATCGAATGATGTAGTCACCCGCGGTCCCTCACACTTGTTGGTAGTGTCGAATTATGTCGTCACCCACGGTTAAGGGGTTAAACTGGTCAGATTGGGTATGGTAATTCGGGAATTTTTGCATTTTTATTACTCTGATAGTGTTGTGGCACTTTAGAGCTCATAAACTCCCCCAGGTACAGTAGTAACAACAAACAAATCCATTAACTCAACCCTCCCCTTAAAGTCAATTCTAGCTATGCCACTGTTCTGGCTCCTAAACTCAGGTATGATTGAGTGCAATGCTGAAATTTTTTTCTGAAAGTTTGAAGGCACTTAGGCACATTTCAAATATGTTGCATGAAGACAGCTGTACTCAGTGTAAATTTTTATCAATGTGCTCAGCTTGAATTGCACGTCAGCACACCATTTGACAAATCAAACATTTCCGAAGACAAGGACAAAGGACCCAGTTCAAGGACCCAGTTCATGTTCCAAATGTGCTGTGTAGAGCTGCCAATATGTTCATTTCTACCTGCAGCCTGTTCTCTTACCTCACAGTAGGAATCGAATGGAGGTAACCGCTCTGTGTTCAATTCCCCTTTGTGTGATGGCTATCTGTGCTATTTCCCGGTGAAACTAGGTGATATTGTCCTTAACCAAAGAGGCTGTTCCAGTTATGAGGTGTGTTGATGATGAGAGGAGACACTCTGATGATAATAATAATGATAATAATGTGAGTGGTGAAAATTGGAATGATGTGGTGAATATATAAATGATGTTAAAGCAGAATGATATATGCTAAAAAATAATTATATTGGTGGAGAACATGTAAGTGATAAACATATGCTTGATATTTTAGGTGAATGATGAGTTGAGCCATAGTGAGAATCATCATAATAAATAAGAGTAATGTTAATAATAATAATAACACTGTATGTGGGTGTTAAGAAGGAATGTAAGTGATTAGATGATTGAGAAGGCAAGTGATAAGCATAATTATGAGGAGCTGAGGTCTGTTCTTATAACCCATCTGAATGAGCATTCAGCCAGACATGTCAACCATCAGTAAAAATAATATTAGTCAAAGTGATGTCAGCATACTGTATGTCCCTTGGTTTGAATTTGGAAAAATGTGTAAAAAAATCCTTTGTTGATTGCTTGGTTGGTATGTCATGCTTTGGCTCCTCATAAAAATGGTGAGTGGGTAATGGCAGTGATGAGTGAGTGATGATAGAGCTGAGTGGTGAGTGCGTGAGATCTGAATGCTGAGTGTAGGTAGAGTTGAGTGATGAGTGAGTGGTGGGAGAATTGAGTAAATGAATGAGTGTTAGAGCCATGTGATAAGTGTAGGAGCAGCAGCAGCAGTGTCAAGGTGCCATAAGTTCCAAATAAGATATTTTTAGTCATAGGCCAAACTATTATACAAAGAGTAATAATTTAAGAGGGATAGTACAGTACAGCACTAGTAAATCTGAAGCAACGAATTCCTTCTAACTATTTCAAGCAACAGGCCACCATATTTTTGTTAACCTGGTCATGTTTCCTGGCATACTTTGGAGGAATCAAGGTGCTCCAAAGAACCAAAAGTATACAATCCCCTTAAATGAGAGAGGTAACATCATCTGAGGAGGAGAATCCTTCAATGACAAATATTTTGCCACTTATTCTTCAGAAATAACAGCAGTACAGGTTTCTCCCCAAAGGGTTTTACTTCACTCATTTTGTATAGTTGTTTTACATTATAGAAGAGCATTTATTATTTTTTATTCGGTTTATTGTATTTCTTTGCAGGGGATGCTTGATAATAAACTGGCATTGTTTAGTGTCGATTGTGGCAGACTCATATGTTGTTCAACCTTGGGTCTAGTCATTAACCCTTGGATGATGCAGGTGTTCATATAGGATTATATACTGTCTGGAAATAGTTCAAGTATGCTTTAAAGGAAACTCCACTGTTGTTCTAGAGTTGACTGAAGTTGGATGTTTGTTAGAGAGCTGCAAGAGTCTATCAAGCATCACCCAAGGATTAATAATTTACCTCTGAATGGTGTACAGGTAGACAGAGTTGATCATTATTGTCCAATTACCAACAAAAGTTTTATCCCTCTTCCCACCCTTCAGTACTTTGACTTAGCCAGATTGTGTAAATTTGAAGGGAAATAATAACAGTACTGTACAGTACTATACAGTGCAGTACAGTATAATTTTGTCTCCATGCATATACAGTACAAGGAACTTTAATTATATTCTCCTCTTAACTCTTAGACATCAAGGTATTACATGTCTTTCTTTTTATATGATAAAATTCTTTTGGCATTAGTCAAAGTATTGTATGTTGTTATTGTAGATGTATACTGTCATTTGTAGGTTAACCAATATATTTTAACCTTTGGATGATGGTAGTGTCTCTCTGATAAGAAAATTCATCTGGTGTTGAAGACAGTTGCAAATTTTTTTGAGTTGTTATTTATATTAAAGATTAATTATCAAGAGTTTAGGGATGGAAGGATGGACAGAGGTTTTGCAGGCAATAGCACTGTGAACTTTGTAATTCTTTTAAGTTCCACCCAAATGTATCTACAGTATATAAAGCAATATATATTTGAGATAAAAGACAAATATTTAGCTAGTGATAAATTAATTTTTGTAATATCAGATGTAAATACAGTTGGATAGAAAATGCATGGTAGTGTGGTTGACATGTGTTTTGATATGGCTACAAGCCTTACATTTATATAAATCTTGGGATATTGCTGGGGTATCATGAAGAGGTTGTACTGTATCAGGTCATTCAGGTGAAAGATGAAGGTATGTCCCAAAAAAATTGGTGAAAACCTTTGGTTAATAATGAACTGTTTGACCTCAGTTTGTTGATGTGGCTTTGGTTTTAGCGTGTTTCATTGAATGTACGGTTGTACAGTATACGGTAATTCAGTCAAAAATGACACCACCTTGTTTTTTTATTATACAGTTGGCTATACATGAAACTGGCACACTGTTGCATGTAAGAGAACAATCCATTTTAATTAATAGTCCAAGTTCTGCCAATATCTACAGTGTTAACTGTAGGGAGGCATCTTGTGCATAATTGATGTAGAATACAGTATAGAAAAATGTGTTGAGTAATTTTGTTAGTAATCCCTCACACATGTAATTTTATGTACCATTTCAAGCTTGGCCAATTGTATATTCATTCAAAAAAATTAATTTATTCCCGGATTGACTGTTTGTTGCATATGGCGCCTTTGAACTTGTTCATTACCTAGCAATACTGTATTAGAAGTACCAATATTAGTACAGTGCTCATATCAGACATTATTACAACTGTACCTACAGCAGCCATGTTATTCAGATATTTAATCGAAGTTTGCTGATGGTGCCCTGTATAATACCTGAACCGCAACCATTCACATAAGACGGGCATAATTCACCAAATGTAAGCACACTTATAAGCCTTTATATCATCATTACTAATAAAAGTAAAAAAAAACTTGTACCCTTGGAAAATGAATGTTTTTAACTCTTCTTCAATCTTTAGTGGCTGGAGTTATGTGCTGGTCAAAATTAAAATTATCTTGGATTAGGTGGCCTGGAAGTTTATCACTTATATCATGCCACAACTGGGAATGGGTTTGCCACCTTTTCTTAAATGACAATAGCTAAGGTGGCCCACCTTGATAATACAGTAGGCCTATGCCCCTACCCCTAAGTGAGGTACCGGTAATGGTGCAATGGTTATTGGAAGTGTCAGAGAAGGGAGAAGTGAGGATATCACAGCTAGTAGAGAAAGTGACTAGAATGGAGAAAGATGATCCTATCAAGGTGGCTTGGAGGAATCAGGTAGTGGAGAGAAGAATGAGAGGAAAATCAAGGATCAGGTGGAAGGATAGAATTGAAAAGAATACAAGGCAATTATCCTGGCTGGGAGGAAGAGTATCCTGTGGACTGACATTACCGTGACAACATATAATAAAATCATCCAACACCATTATGGCAGCCTGATGCATGATTTTGAACCAGCCACATGTATTGGTTAATTAATTTTAAGTGTAGAGAGGACTTGCCAAAGAATAAAACTTTACAAGGATGGAATTCAGAGAACTGGAAAGAAGGGATAAAGTTTTAATTAAAGAAAATATCAAGTTTGATTAAACTCGCATTTACGCACATTAGGAGACGTGCTATAATAATATTATAGACGGGAAAAAAATAATTCCAAGATTTCAAAGGTGTCACACGGGCGGTTTGTGGTCGCCACACACGGACGACTTGCACTTGTCAAGTCGTCAGTTGTCACGACCACACAGTAGTGGGGACGTGAAGGCAAAGAAAACCAACAGTGGTAGACAAAATATATATTACTTATTATTTACTTATTTGTAAGATATTCTATGCCCCGGTCCACCAGCAGCCCTGAGATGGTGTATTTATTGTCGCGTGTGTGGCGCCTTGTTTGAATCCCTTGTTTGGCGACCACAAAGTGTCTGTGTGTCCTGGGCCATAATATTATACTGAAAGAAGCCTATTTTTATTATTATTAATGTTCTTACTGTATGCTTATTTTCCTTCCAATTTTCCTGAGCTGTACTTTCCTTAGCAATAATGAAATAAACTGAAGACAACAACAACACTGACTGAAGTGACTGAACATCAACAAGCGTCAAGTTCATCAACCAAGGTAAGCCGCGCAAACATTTGATTACATATCTTTATTTATTTATTAATATTATACAGTTATGATTTTCGTGGAGAACACATGCATATCTGAAGTGTCTGTCAGTCACACAGCCACTAGACTGGCAAAGTTGGCATGACAACATTTGATTATATGAGGCTGAAGTGATGCTTGTGTTTTATAAAATTAATGCTTATATTCAATAATGTGTTGTGTTTTCTCTCAGGATGGTAAAGATTGTTGTCTGATATGTGAATTTTTATTTTAGTTGATGGTATGTTGTATACTTGCTGCTGATGATAATTAATTGTAAATGACACACAACTGGAGATAAATATATTGGTAAATATTGAAAAAACTTCCGTAATTGCGATCGGATTTTTGACCTTCATTACCCACTCATTTAACTAGACCATCCTAAGACTATTTGGTATTTTTACAGTAAACCTGGGTTCTGTAAAACGTATATATTAGTATGTTTTACCACTAATTAGGACCATTCTAAGACTATTTTCTTCAATGGTGTTTCTCTCGGAAATGCCCCGTTTTCGAGATATGCCCAGTTTTCATACCCCATACAAACTTGGGGGAGAGCCTGGGAATCCGGGGTTTTGAGTGGAGGAAAACACGCTGTACACTATGGCGTTGCCTTTATAATACACTTCTTAACTTTGTTTCTCTTAGAAATGACTCGTTTTCGAGGTATGCCCCCGTTTTCATACCCCATACAAACTTGGGGGAGATCCTGCGAATACGGGTGGGGGAAAACACTATCAGTGTTGCAAATGTTGTAATATTCACGCCACTTGTGGCTGTATTGGCTATATTTTGTTTTGGGAATACTGTGTTCCTGGATATTTACCCGGTAACTTCTTCTATTTGTTATACCGGTTTTATGCCCAGGTTAGACCCGGTAGTTAGACCAGGTTAGGTCCCGGTAGTCTGTCGTGGTCTAGGTTAGGTTAGGTTAGGTCAGGTTAGGTAATACTAATTCCCAAAATAACCATTTGATTTGAATATCTAGCCCAACCCAAGCCAACACGTGTTGTAACGCTGCTGTTTGGGCTATAATTGTATTTTATTGTATCGGTCTCGAAAACTTTGTTATTTCGCTTTTATTTCCTGTTTCAAGTGTTTATTTAAGACAATTACATATTATAAAGGCAACGCCATAGTGTACAGCGTGTTTTCCTCCACTCAAAACCCCGGATTCCCAGGCTCTCCCCCAAGTTTGTATGGGGTATGAAAACTGGGCATATCTCGAAAACGGGGCATTTCCGAGAGAAACACCATTGAAGAAAATAGTCTTATAATGGTCCTAATTAGTGGTAAAACATACTAATATATACGTTTTACTGAACCCAGGTTTACTGTAAATTTACCGACTATTTTTATTTCTAAGATTCAAATGGGGTATTTTGAAATTAGCCTGACCTTACCTAACCTAACCTAGACCACAGCAGACTACCGGGACCTAACCTGGGCAAACTACCAGGAAAGGTAAATATATTATTGTTTGTGAGTGTAAGAATAGCTGTGGTAATGTGTATTACCTCGTGTGGTGTCTAACAGGTGGCCAATACAATAATAATAATGTGTAATTACTAATAAAACCCAAAATAGTACACGAATTGTGGGTTTTATTATTTACATAAATTACATGATCACAGCAGTGTGATATTCCATCCACAATAAGGTAAATATTGCAAGAAATGCCGTTATCGCATACAGTTTTTCTACATTCATTACCCACTTATTTAGGTATTTATTGAAAGAATTACTAATTTGTAGCAGTGTTGCCAGATCCGGCTAGGTCCCAGTATTTTGCCCCAGTCATTTCCTGTACTTTACCATGGTTATTTCCTGGTAGTCTGCCCTGGTTAGGTCCCGGTAGTTTGGCCAGGTTAGGTTCCGGTAGTTTGCCCAGGTTAGGTTCCGGTAGTTTGCTGTGGTCTAGGTTAGGTAAGGTAAGGTCAGGCTAATTTTAAAATGCCTCATTCCTCCTTGCGGAGGAAATGCCATAGAAGAAAATAGTCTTAGGATGGTCTAAATAAGTGGGTAAAGTAGGTAAAAGAACCTTACGCAATAACGATAATTATTTCAATATTTACCCTATTTAGAGTTAAGTACCGTAGTCATTATTTGATTTTTTTGGGGGGGGGGGAGTCCAGTAACTCAGTGTATGCCATAACTTATAAAATAATAGAAGTGTTTCATTCAGAGTAGGCTGTTTCAGATAATAAGTTAATAAGTCAAAAGTAGTGTTCCAATTCCCTGATATGATGAATCGTAACCAGACGATGGTTCGAACAATGGTGCACCTTACACCGCTCTCTACACAACATACCGTTGTTTGAAACTTCCAACTTCGCCTGGTTGCGAATCATCGTTCCAGGGGAACGGGACAAAACTTCTGACCGCGAGTGTACAATAATAGATGCTACTTGCTTTGAGAATCCACTTTATCATGTAATTTCCTCTTGCCAGGGAAGGTTGTTGTATTAGATGAGCTTCTTGATGGACTCAACTCAACTCAGGATTTGACTCAACTCTTGGCTGTTTGGTTCACCTTTTGATATTACCTCATTCTCTTCCTCTTTCCTCTCCTCCATATCCTTATGTTATCCTCTCCTCAGAGTTGTTGGTGTGGTCCCTGGCAACCTCAATCACCTCTTCTAGCATCACTTCAACCCAGCACTGACTGACTCAATGCAGCACATCACCTTCAAACATTGCTGTAGGGGTATGTGTGATCACATATGGGTCGTCCTTTTGTTCCGCAAACTTCTATTGTGTTGGGCTAATATTGCTCTAGTATAGGGATGCACAACCGCTTGTGCTCCTCGGGCCACATGATAATACTGAATATTCACTGAGGGCCCAAGATTTATGTTAAGCAAAAATGTAGAAATTTTAGGTGATTAATGGTAAAAATATAGTACAAGTACTTAATGAGTTAACCAATTACGTTACAAAGCTATGATTAATCCTTACCTGGCATACATGACACTGTCTTTTTTAAATGCAATTTTTGACACTGTGATTCATAGTCAAGCTTCTTTATGTTCGATTGAAACTTTGTTGGTTGAGGGCTACATGTGGCCCGCCGGTTGTGCATCCCTGCCCAAGAATAACATGTTAGATGAGGTTGGACTGTATATAATATTTATTTATTTATTTTTATACCAAATGCCAGCATACTAGTTATTGCATCTTTGAATTGACAAAAACAGTAGCACTGTAAATCATAAGTAAGCCAGGTCAAGGAGTTGAGGAACTGTTTCAAACTTTGATAGCTTCAGCAGCTTCATTTCCTCCTATACCTATAGTATCTAAAGAGCTGTCCTGCAACCTCCAGTGACTAATTAAAAATCACTGCAGCATAGTAAAATTAAAGTGGGTCACTTAATTACCAATTGGAACTCAGGTTCATATTATACCTCGGTACAGTATATCATTTATACATTTGACTCAACTTATGGTCAAGGACATAGCCATAGTCCTGAGATTCCACTACCCAAATAATTCCCTGGAGGATTTTTTTGCTACTTGAGAGGCTCCATGTAGTATCCCTTAACAAATGCCAGGTTCAGTGTCCCAGAAAGACCCTATAATATTTCTAAAGGTGGTTGCATTGCTATAGGTGGGAGACCACCTTGACCTCGTTCATACTAGAGTCATTCATGGCTACTTGCTGGTGGGATTGTTCCCTGTACAGTATGTTGGTGTTGCAGGGTTCAGTTCACAATCCAGCATCAAATAGATTACCCCCCCAAATCCAAGCTGCTTGTAAGCCGGCTCTCCTGTCCCTTTTTTATATTTTTTCTTTGACCATCCTCTGTTGTTGACCTTGCAAATCTACTTATGCCTCATACTATGTCTACTATAGTTTTATCATGTGATCTTTCCCCTTCCTATTGCCTAACTTTTTTTCTCTTCTATGCTTGTCTTTGAACCAAATATGAGTAATCCTTCTGGGATTGGTGTTGGTTTTCATTGTAATAATCTTTCTAAAAGAGAAAAGAAACTAACACACTGATGGATAAAATATTTATTGATGAGATAGCAACAGATAAAATCAGTCAAATACATAACCAATTTATGCTACATTGATGAATCTTTCATATCCACACAAGTTTCTGTGCTGGGTATGTTGTTGAAACTGTTTTGTCAGTGCTGAATTTCTCCCTCTCCTCTTACCTTACAAAATAAATACATATACAAAAATGCTAAAATATAATTAAAACAACCCATTCCTGCATCCCCAAAGGTGAGAAAGTTGGCATTAACAGTAACTATAATGATGAGACAAATGATATTTTTGTGTATCTTGTCTAAAATTATTCCTAAACAACCAGAATTACTGTCCAAGGCCTGAAGCAACCATCGTCAACAGGGAGAGACAGTGCTGGGTGCCATAAACATCTCAGGGTTGAGACACACCAGGTGATCAGTGCCAGGGCCAGGGGTGGGACCGCTGGGGTTACCGATGGCAAGGGTGTCCGAGTTTTGGCCCTTGAACTCCTCCAGGTCCCTTGCACTGCACAGAGGTGTTGGGATCTGTAAGTGTGGGAAAAAATGAACACAAGAAATGTTCTAGCTTGATTCCTACAAACTACGTTTTCAGCCTTATGTAAGCCCGAGCCGAGTTGACTGTGCAAATCGTTCCTGTTCTTTCTCTTTTTCCTCTTGGGAAATGAGATTGTTGCATACATATACATAATATTTACTTTTGGCATGAAAGTAAGAATTGATAAGGAGTTGCTGTCAGTTTCCTACTTTAGTGAACTCATAAAACGAATACGCATCTCTAATCCCTTCTCCCTCACCAAAACACCACCACAGAACTACAAACCAGTAATGTACACACAGGCAAGACAACAATTATTACAATGGTTAATTAATACATCCCCTTAAAACAGGCACAACTGTTTCCCTTAACCTTTTCCCCAGCTCCAACAAATCACCAACCTGACCTCATTCTGGGTGATGACTTCAATGCCAACACATTGGCCTGGTACAGTATGTCAACAACACAGACACAGACAGAGGGCTTGAAATCTTTTACCAAACAGACAACCTAATTACATTAAACAACACATATTCCATGAGCCTGGGTCGATATCGGTACCATCTGGTGGGGCAAATTCCAAGTGATTTTTTTAAAATTCCTTAATTAATGTCCTTAGATAATAACTCGATATGATAGCAGTTGCAGATGAGTAGCTTTTTATGAGTAATCAGCCATTTAAAAATGGCCACCCACTAAACAGATAAGGTTCCATAACTTTATGTTACATATTCTACTGGTAGAAATATGATCTTGTTGATTAAACCTTTGTTTTAGAGTATTTCCTAGTCATTGGTGGCCACTAAAATGCCTAAAAGAGTCAGGCATCATTATTTGACTGTACAAATTAAAAATTACTTACAAATGTAGTTGCTAAACTGAGAATGTAATAATAATTTGTATCTTTTGTTTTCAGGTAGCTTGCTTGGCTGTAGAAATGGAAAGCGAAAGGACACTGGATGGAGATAATGTGTCAAGCTATGGTGATAATGCTCAAGATTGACAGACCGAATCCTTTAAAACATGCAAAAACTGTACCAGAGGGCACCATTCCTAACATATCCACTACATCCAGTGACAAAGAAGAAAGCTCCAGAGGAAATCTATGACTGTATCTTAAAGAGTCTAGAGCTTACAGTACCAAGGTCTGTATCATTTGTGAAAAGGACAAATTTATGCCAGGCAGTCGAACATGGAAGTGACTTGCAGTGTGTTGAGCTTCGATCAGATGATACTCTTAGGAACACAGCAATTTCCAAGCAAGACAACAGGATCCTAGCCTTATTGGCAAGGGATTTAGTAGCAGCACAGGGCCAGTATCATAGATTATGCTACAAAAGCTATACCAGAACAAGGCCATAGGTGATTCCCTAAGAAACAGACTCTGAAGAATATCCAGTGTAGAGTAGGAATCCTTTCAGAAGTTGTTTGCCTATATTAGAAAAGATGTTTTTGAAAACTTGTCCCAAAATGAACTAGTCAAGCAAAATGTCTTTATGATTGACACATTACATGTAATTGCCCAATGGTCGGCTGTGTATTTGACAATCCATGATAATTGAAGAATAAGGGAGAAGAGAAGGCAATGAGATCTAGATGAGAAAGAGGTGGTGAGTCTTCAGTGTTTACATGACGGTGACCGTGAAGAACCACCAGCTATGAAAGTGACCCCACGACGTCCCAGACCTGCCCTTATCAGCACCAAGATTTATGGAGGGATACAGCCGAATTCATCTACCACTTATCCTATATACCCTTTGCAGGAAGAGGGAAGGTCTCTGCTCTGAAACTAATGAGAGGTAACCTAGAACAGAGAAGTCTTGCAGAGGGTTAGAAGATCAGTCAGGAGCACTTTCAGAAGTAAAAGCCTTCAAGTGTCACCTGTACAGTATCCAAGGTGACAACTAGAATGGATGCAAGACAGCACACCATTCTATTAAACACATTATGGAAGACTACAATGCACACAACCACAACACATACACTCTCTGAGGGCACTGTGGAAAAACTAGGTTCAGGCCAACAGCTGGTCAAAAATAACATACAGTACATGACTTCAGATTCAAAATACCATTAGAAAATTCCCATCCAGTAAAGGTTAAGGTGTTGCCATACTTGGGAGGTGAAGGGTTAAAAACAGGGTTCAAACTAGCACAAATACACTTTTACGGAAATTTACTTTTGGCATACCCGGTATACAGTATACAAAGGGGAACAAGAATAATACGTCGAGACTTACTGATTAATTATAACAAATGCACACATACCAGACAAAATCTCAGATACACATACACTACCACTTTACACACCCACCTCTTTGGTTTTGTTAAACTCTCTGAAGTCAATCACGTAGTTCTCAGAGGCCTTGTCAAAGTAGACAAGATTCTCGAACCTGTGTCCCCAGAGGATGTCGGTAGGGTGGTAGGAGTAGCGTGCCTGCATTGTGTTACCCGTTGACTCTGTAGTTCCCTCCAGGTACACTACAAACTCAAAACTGGAGAAAAGAGTTTAAAATAGGAAAGGTTTTGACAGAGAATTTTTGAGACTACAGCACTGTCCTTTTTAATGTTATTCCTTTACATTACGCCACAAAACCTTTAGAAGAGGGGGGCGGGGCAAGACCGAGGGCAGATGCTGTGAATTATCACTGGATGCGCAAGAGAGGGGTGGTAGCATGAGTAGGGAAGGGTAGAACAATGTACAGTTGCGCGCAGATGACTCGAGGCCACCTCATTCACCAATATGCTGGTGTTGTATCTGGTAACAGTGGCAGCTATGAATTGAACCGAAATTCAGTCGTCTGCTCGGACGAAACAAACCCAATTATAATTTGTCAATACAGTATGCAGGTTTAACTCTTTTCTAATAAATATCATGTATTATATTGATATTGAGTAACATGTTATAAACATTATGGACATATTTTAACTACAGTATTATAACACATAAAATTAAATACTGAATCTTTATTTCATGTGAGACAAATTGGTTTCGGTACTGATGCAGTATTCAAATATCGTGTTTCACACATGAATGAATGTATCATTATTTGGATATATGTGTTGTAATACTGTGGTTAAAATATGTCCATAATGTTTATAACATGATACTCATTATCAATATAATACATGATATTTATTAGAGAAGAGTTAAACCTGCATATTGACATATTATAATTTGGTTTGTTTAGTCCGAGGAGATGACTGAATTTCGGTTCAATTCATAGCTGCCACTGTTACCAGATACAACACCTGCATATTGGTGAATGAGGTGGCCTCGAGTCATCTGCGCGCAACTGTACATGGAGAAAAAAATGGGAGTCTATAAGTGAGCAGCACATGGGATTTGAAATTACATGTGAGTCAATTTGTGGTAGGCCTACCCATCCCTTTGTTCTGAGTGATACCTAAATAAATTTACATCACCTATCTTTTAAAGGTTAATGGGTTAATCTTTCTTATTCATTTTACATTTGTATGCTTTCTTCTTATTTTCTATCTTGCTTCTCAATACAAAACTATCCTTTATTCACTTCTCATCTTCTCTGGTACTCACTTCTCACTGATGAGGTCAACAGCAGACATGTTAAAGAATGGCGAGTTGTGATCAATGATATGCACAATGGTCATGGGCCAGATGAAGAAAAGATTTTCAGACCCATCATCACTTCCCACCTTCACATCATACTGGTGGTATGGGATCTCTTCTCCTTCCTCTGTTGTCCTCTTGCGTACTACCTGCATACACAGAGACTAGTGGGTGAGTAGTCTACATATAATTTACTACATTTAATTTTTTTTTAAATTCCTTATGATCACACACATGTAAACCAATCTTCCTCTTGACACTGCCTGAGCAAGTCTGAATGTCTGACTGACTATAGATAAGCATACACAGACAGACACTGACCTGTGCTTTAACACTGGCCCCGATAACGAAGGACTTCCTCATATCGCCGACCCTAAAGAGGAGACAGAGCATGTTGTCTCGCAAGCAGATGCAGACGGTGCGGGAAAACATGATGGTGTTGGTGCGCTGCTTGGACCTCGTCAGCTTGGCAAACACCACACCCACCATGAACGCCTGGAGGATGACCCCAGTGATACTCTGGAGACACATGACCAACACTGCCTCTGGACACGCCTCTGTGGTATACCTGTGGGGCGGGAGGATGTGAAGGTTAAGTGTCTGAACAGCATAACAAAATCAGAAAATGCACTGATATATACCAAGTTGTAGGTGATTCAAAGTAAGATAGAAAATAAAGCTGTCTCTAATTACTTTTAGTTGAAATTAAAGTCTCCATACTGAGACAAACTAACTAGCACAGGATCTGTGCAGGTCTGTGGTGCAACAGATAAAACTGTCAAAATCTCTCACTGGTAGTGACTTGTGTGTGTATATGGCATGGTGATAACCTGAAGCTCAGTACTGTTATGGGCATGAAAACTGTCCACTGCAGTAAATAAAAAATTGAAACCAATCTCTCCTACCTATACCCGTAGCCAATGGTGTGTTGGGTTTCAATGGAGAAGAGAAAACACCCCGTGAAGGAATGAACATTGTTGATGCATGGTTCATGGGAAGTGAGGCGTTCTTCCAGCTGGTCGTCACCATGCACCTTGATAATCATGTACCAAATGAATGCGAACAGCAGCCAACTGGAGAAAACAGTTACATGAAAGATATATACAATATCGATATACAGTCGTCAGCATAAGTTCACTGGAAGTCTAAGTGTATGGTGTGCATCAGTTGGTCTGGCAATACTGTACAGTACAGAGAATAGTTGTCATATCAGCATTTAAAAGAGGATAGAAGTGCTTGAAAAGTGTAGAAATATATGTACGGAACTCTTAAGAGTTAACAAGAAGGTTAGGAATAGGTTGAATGGTGCAACGGAATGGGGAAGGACTATTGTGATGGAGAGGGAGAGTGCAAGGGGTAGGCTGATTGAATGGGATGGAAATAAGGCTTTGTTTTATGCTCTGTAAACTAGTATACTAGGGTGAGGGAAAGCATAACACCCACCTCTCTCTTCAACATAAGCTGGCTGGAAAATAAAGAGATAACATGTAGTATGGAAAATTTAACATTAATCTTTTATACGAAAATTGGAAAGAACAAGATACTGTATGTCTATACTACTGTAGTGAATATCCTATTTCAATAAATTTATAGGGCACACTAAAGTGCTCACCTGAATGCTACACTACAAACAAAATACTGTACTAGTTAATGCTCAAACTGCTTGCATTATTCTGATAGGTATAAAGGTAACATTAGTTTGCATTTTAACCCCAGTGGGCCTGGTGGTGGTGGCCTGTTGGTGATAGTGGTCACCCAAGAGAAGATGGTATTTGAGTGCTGGGTGTTGTTCTGACTTTGTGTTGGAGGTGTCCTGATATGTAGCGTATTGGGTGTTGTGGGTTTGTAGAGTCTGCGTTGAGTGTCTGTGTGCCTATGATATCAGTGTGCTCTTATATTTTGAGGACTTACAGTTTATATGCGTTTCATGGCGTAGGTGGTCTGTAAGTGTAGTGGCTGTGTTGCCTGGGATTATGACTGTTATGTATGGTCTGTAGAGTTTTGTGGTGTGGCTGTAAGTGTTGCCTGTCATTAATATTAAGGTTTTGTTCTGTATGACCTGTCGAATGTTGTGGTGAGTCTTAATTAGTGTTGAGGTTGGAGGGCCAGGCAGGTGTTCCACAGACCATCATTGAGCAGATATATTGTTTGTATCCCCTCATTTATATGTATAGGATAGATCATAGATAATGTATTAAACTTGACAGAACAATTACATCAACAAACAAATGACAGATGGTCCTACCTAATGATAAATCCCAGGAAAAATACGAGTAGTGTCCATCGCCACTGTACGTCAACGAGGGTGGTGTAGAGGTCCTGGAGGTAACGGGAACGTCTCTGCCTGAGGTTGGCATAGGACATGTTGCAGTCGCCATTCTTGCGTATTATACCGTGGTGTACACCCGAGCTTAGAAGTCCTGTGCGGAATAGGATAGCCAGAAATTAGTCCACACGAAGAAACTTTCGCTGTGGAGAGAAGCGGGGACTATAAGAATGTTGTGAACTTAAAATGGGGAATGAATGTCAGTGTGTTCCATCCCACTGACTAGGCTACACTGTCCTTCCCTGACTTCTCTCTCTCTCCGCTCTCTGTTGATATTTTCACTTTCTACCCCTATTAATATATTATGGAGTCCCCCCCCCCCCCACATACACACACATATAGAAAATGAAAGACAGGGGAGGGAGTCACAATATTTAACTCCAATGGTATTAAAGTACAGTAAATAAAAAAACATACTGTAATTAAGTGTATTATATTAAGAGAATGGGAGAAATAAATTTGCTACAGATAACAGTAAGGAGGAGGTGGAGGTGAAAATAAGATGACTACTGATTAAATAAGGTTCCCAGAAAGATTATATATATACGACACACACTAAGATAATTATACTGTAAGACTACCATAATGAGTCAGTCAGTGTCTCTCTCTCACATGTACAGACAGCCTCAGAAATTCGTATTCACCACCGTGACATCAAAGGTTCATAACATCTAGAATATTTAATACATTAATTTCCTAATACCAAACTCTATTAGTAATGTTATTTGGCTATTATCAGTCAGCAGAACAATAATTATAGTAAGTGCAGAATAAAGACCCATTTTAAGCAATGATGTGTGCACAAATTCCTGATGCCGACTGTACAGTGGATAGTATTTATTTACAGGCTACGGTAATCTACAGTATATATTGTGCCTCGGGCATAGAATATCCAACAAGTAACAAGTATAGGGGCCGGGGAGGAAGGGCAGCACTTCTTTATATACTACCTGTATAGTAAGGGTATGGGCTGCCTCAAGGACTCTAGGAAATTGGATGTGGTACCGGTACTTGCTCAATACAGATTTCACTCACTAGAGCTGGCTACTCATTAGTGTACAATTATTATCATTATTTGCCATGTGTTAGAAAAATAATATATTTTTAATTTTTTAGTGGTTACGAACCCTTGACGTATACGAATCCCGAGGCCGACTGTATATTATAATTTTGTGAACGAGACAAATCGCATAACGAAATAGACAACATTGGTAACAAACTACAACAGAACATAAAAAAAAATGTGAAAGGCTGAAGATGGTGTAGGATATAAACCAAAAATTAGTAGGACAGATTATGAACATGTGAGAGAGCTGCTGCTTACATTATAGATCAGAAGAAAACTATGAATATTGTCACAAACCTAATACTGTATTAATTAACTAATGTAGGAAGCCACAGTGACGAAAAATTAACCATTAATACTGTAACCTAACCATACAGTAATATATAACAAACTGTAACCTAACCATACTGTAATATATAACAAACTGTAACCTAACCATACTGTAATATTAATCAAGTTAAAATTAATCTTACCTTTGTCTTCAAATGCGTGGTTCTGATTTGCAGAATACATAGTGAAAGACAACACAAGCCTATTCAACTTACACAAACCATAAAAATTAATACACACACTCGATACACAACTGTAATAATTAATGAAACAAATTGTACAGTATAATCTCAATATATATACACGCTATTTCAGTTTAATTAAGTTTATTTTTCTGAAAACTACTAATATTATGTCCTTTAATAATGGTTTTTTCTCTTCTTCTGAAAACTACTATTATTATGTTGTTATATTTTGGTCTAATAAGACACTATATAGTAGGCTATTGTCTAGTCTACAACGCACACACCACCACACACACTTGTACCTCACTAGGCTATAAACTAGGCTACCGTATCTTATTCAACTTAAAATGGCTTCTGTGTTTTTCTTTCTTCTTCTATATTATCGGTGCAGTTACCAAATATCGTAGTATAGGTGTGTTGGAGTTCATTAAGGTCAATGAGAGAATGCTTAACTAATGACAAATTCGACTCTAACAACACAATCAATACGCTATCACTATTTTCCCTCATCATCGACACACAAGTAGGGTTTGTTTTATCTATATAGGTGTTTGTCCCTGATAATGAAGCAAATGGAGGCAACAGATTCCTACACACACACACACACATTTAGGTAGTCTTAAATGTTTCGTGGTGTACAGACATGAATGGGTGGTACAGCCCAGGTGAAAAATACTTGTTGTCCCATTTGAGAAACCAGTGTCTATTATCAAGTACTTGCTTTTATTACCATCCTCAATACTGACTTCTGCCCCTGATGTCTCCTTTTTGGCACTAAGGAACTTGATATTGGCAGAAATTGACCATCTTTCACTTGGGCTGTACCAACCATTCATGCGTCCAACTGTACAAAGTTTGAAACTTTGGAGGAATCCTTAGCTTGAACTTCGCCAAAAATATATATTCCATCTCTCCTTTATGTATATATAGACCTATTTATTTGTTTATTATGTCTGACAACTGGATGACAGACTAGGATGACAAACTATGGCACGAAACAAGAGTCCTTCCTTCATCCTTGACAGAGATGGTGTTATGTGTGGTACAGTTTGGAGTAATCAGTTGCCTCCCATTGCTCTGATAAAAGTCATATATATACTACCTTAACTTCTTCACATCAGCTGACCCGAGCGAGAAGAGGAAAAATGGACCTTGTGTATATTTTCATTACGGGGGGAAGTATGTATGTAGTGTTGGTATATTTGGACCATTCGATTCCTCCAATTAAACTATACCAATCAACAGGACATCATTTGTATTTTGTTCATCTGACTGGCCCCGTTTCCTGGCATACTTTGGAGGAATCAAGGCACTCCTATATAACACAACTGTACTACGGTACCCTCTAAATTAAGGCGAAATTATTTGTATTTGCATTTTTTTTTTTTTTTTTTTTTGTAAATTAGGGGGCTTCTGATTCCTCCTAACTAGCCAATACAAAAAAAAAAAAAAAAAAAAAAAAAAAAAAAAAAAAAAAAACCTCCTTCAGTGTACAGTCGGCGTCAAAAATTCGTATACACCAGCAGTGACATTAATGGTTCGTAAAAACTAGAAAATAAATTGAGTGCATTAATTTCCTAACACCAAAATGTCCTAGTCATTTTTATTTGACTAATATAATACTATAAATCAGTCAGCAGAATTATCCTTACAGCATGTGCACAATAAAATATACACATTTTAACCAATATATACTACAATAATTATTAAGGGATGTGTGTGTTTTACGTTAGTGGAATCAAACGCCTTCTTATTCATTAAAAAAATAATCTCTGCTTAATTAATAACATCTACTACTACATTAATTAAGGTTCATTGACATACAAATATCAGTTTAGGTATATCAGTATATCATTATTATCTATATAGGTTAACATATAAGCCTACAGAACAGAACGTATATAAACCATCTCTCATGCTCATTAGTTTTTATTTATTTATATCAGTTAATTTTTATTTTATTTATCTTATTAATGTATATATATATATCAATTATATTATATAATTATTATTTTATTTACCTACACTTATTTATTTATATAACTTTTTTATTTTTTTTATTTAACTTATTTATTTATATCAATTAATTTTTATTTTATTTAACTTACTTACTTATTTATATCAATTTATTTTTATTTTATTTAACTCATTTATTTATATTAATTATATCATTTTTATTTTGTTTATCTTATTTATTTATATCAAGAAATTATATTTTATTTATATCAATTATTGCAGGAGTCTGTTCAATGTCCTGACGGAAAATACCATGCAGCCAATCATTATAGTTACTCCTGACTGTGTGTGCATGTATGTCTGTCTATCTGTGTGTGTATGTGTGTGTGTATGTGTGTGTGTGTTGTAATCTAATCTAACTCTTATCTCACCATTCCGATAGTCAATTTTTTTTCACCATTGATTAATAAAGGGGGTGTAGGAGTAGGGGGCAGGCTTGGGGTGAGGGGAGGGGGTTGGGGGGGGTGCGGGTATAGGGGGACAGGCTTGGGGTGGGTAGAAAGCCTGTCCCCTATTCCCGCACCCTCCTAACCCCTCCTCCCGCACCCCCAAACCCTCAAGACTAATTAGAATAACTTTAGTTTCTGTATAAAATATAATTATATGATGCCAAGTTCTCTGAGCCCATTCTATAACTTAAAAAATAAACTAATAAATACCGGAAAAATAAAATTAAAATAATAATAATAATTAAACAATAATAATAATGAAAATATATAATAAATAATATATAAATAATAATAATAACAATAATAAATAATAATAATAATAAATAATAATAATAATAATAATAGTACAACAAAATATAAGCTTCAAAAAAAAAAAAAAAATCCGTTCCAAGGTCTAATTATTTATCTGTTTGTTGTATAATGCGACATCCGGACAGCTGCTGGTGGTTAGTAGGTTATCATACAACACCGTAATAATACACCAAACCAAACCAAACCAAACCCTATGAAGCTACCCACGTCCATCCACACTTTACAAACACAAAGTAGGCTAGGCTATATCATTTATTTATTTAGTTATTAGGCTATAATTATATACTCTGTTTAATATTTGTGTACCACTGGTCTTTTATGCTTAGATAGATAGATAGATAGATAGAAAGATAGATATAGATTGATAGATAAATAGATAGAAAGATAGATATAGATTGATAGATAGACAAATAGATATATAGGAAGAGATACATAGATAGATAGATAGATAATGGTCAATGGAACACAAATTTTGAACATAGTATATAGTCAAATACATCAACAACAAGAAGTCTTTTTTTTAGATTCAGTCATTAAGGGGGAATTTTTTTTTGTGTTGGTAAATCTGGAGCAACTGCATGATTCCTCCAAACTATTCCAAGCAACAACAGAACATCATTACTTTTGCGCTTCTGGTCCTGTTTTTATAGCATACTTTGGAGGAATCAAGGCACTCCAATGTACCAAACTGGAATTACCACCTTAAAGGACCCTGTGATCGTGTATGAGAATTGGAGGCTTCTGATTCCCTCCTGTCTATGCCACGAAACAAGCTCATTCCATATAGCCTAGGTGTGTGTGTTTCGTGGCAATATTTGAAGGACTCATTTACCTCCAATTTCTGACTACATCACAGGGTTCCTTAATTAAAGAGGTAGTAAAGTGTTGGTAAATCTGCATCATGTACAATGGATTCCTACAAATTATTCCAAGCAACAGACCACCATTACTTTTGTTCGTCATGTCTGGTGGTGTTTCCTGACATAGCCTAGCGGTATTTAGGAAAAATCAAGGTGTTAATAGGTACCCATTCATATTCAACAATATCAACAACGCGTCTCTTTGTATTCATTCATTCATTCACATTCAACATCAACAAGACGTCATTTTCCTCGAGCCGTAAAAAACACGAATATGATCTTCGCCAGAAATCCCAGGGAAGGGAAGAAGAGGCTCATGAATGGCTAAGGGCAAGTGTCTCTCAAGAGGGATACACTATTTCATTAATATTAATATATACTGGACACACGATACCAGCTGATTGCTCTCTCTCTCTCTCTCTCTCTCTCTCTCTCTCTCTCTCTCTCTCATATATATATATATATATATATATATATATATATATATATATATATATATATATATATATATATTGGTATACATACATACATGCACACCGATACAAATAGAGGGAAAGGGAAGGATATCTCTTCATACACCATCCGATGTTTTGCTTTCCCTTATTAATGACAGAGAGAGAGAGAGATAGAGAGAGAGAGAGAGTTGTGTCAACACGTTGTGAAATGACTGGAGGCAACTGATAAGATAACACGATATTCCTCACCACCCACGCTGGCTACAATTACGGAAATATACAAGTATATAATTATATATTAATTATCTAGTATATTTTCGTTTGCTGTTACGATGTTTTTATCTTTTTTACCCACTTATTTATACCATTCTAACACACTTTTCTTCCATGGTATTTTCTTCGGAATTGCCCCATTTCCAAGATTGGGTATATTCATATGTGACATTTTGAAATTTGCCTGACCTCACCTAACCCAGCCACAGAGGGAGTGAAGTGAGGGTAATTCACAAATACTGCAGTTGTTATAGTACCAGTGAGGGTGTTTTACGACGTTCGGTAGCCTTATAGTTAGTACCTGAAACTCAAATAGGAAGAGTAAATATTCTCAGACTCTCACCTGAGAGAATCGATCTTGGTTATGAATCCAGAATACTAACCACTCGGCCACCTCCCCTACAAAGAAGTCGACTTACAATATTACTGAACTAACGAGTAGGTACTTCCCCCCACAATGAGTCAAACCAGCTGAGACCTAATCCTGGTTGACATGTGGTGATAACAATATTAAGTTTGTCCCCAGCCACTATAAGAGTTTTTATCACAAATGATTCTTTGTGTATTTGCTAATCAACATAAAGACCATTGACGTAAGTGTGAAGTACCTAAGAATGTTCATTATCGGATGTTATGGCACACATGTCCCCCCTCCCCCTCCAACCCAGCTGTCAGGACGCCACATGAACGAATGAAGCAGAAGCAGAGAAAGACGAAAACACTGAATGGCAGTATCTATTATATAACGGAAGCTCCAAACTCAAACATATAAACGGTAACGAAGGATCAATTGTGTAGCAGTTCTGAAGAGCCAATTATGTCTACTGTGAAGGTTGAACAATAGTATAGAAGTGATGGGAAAATGTGATCATGCAGGCTGAAAAATGTGTAGCCTACTCTATGGCAGAAACTTAATTAATAATTCCTGACATTAAGCACAATATAATTTACTATGCACAGTGGTTAGATTATTAGGAGACCGACTCAGCTGGAAATGTGCAGAGGTGTGTAGTTGGTGGCGAGGTGCTGATAAACACAGATTAATAGAGTTAGACTCGGTCTCGGTAACCCCGTGAAGTGAGAGTGTTTCCTGTGGTTATGGCGTCTGTTCAGTCAGCAGCAGCAGCAGCAACATCTACCCTGTATGGCTATTGCTTGCTACACTCCCGCCAGGACCAGTACAACGTTGTCAACTCTCTCAGAGAGTGTAACCAACCCCGAAACATGAGTTGTGAGCTACATTTGAAACATTCAGTGTAGGAAGGATCGGATGGGATGGGAAGGGGGAGGGTGGTAGAGGGTCGGGTGATGCCTGACTGCCTGTATGAGCCATGTGGGGGAAGATATGGCAGGCAGCATGAGGCAACATAGGCAGGCTACTGTAAATGTGTACAGTCATTATCCAGTTTCTAGGTCTAGTGATGGAGAACATATTATGCCCCTCTGGTCGGGAGCTGATTGTGAATTAATAGTTGTGACGTCCCAGAAACTATTGGTCACACTGTATAGTACGTATTGGAGGAACCATTTAAAGGGGTACCTAATAAACTTTTGATACACTAGAGTGCCTTGATTCCTTCAAAGTATGCCAGGAAACAGAACCAGGTAACTCATTCATCAAGGCGTGTTGAAGTGACTGGATACTAAGAAAGGAAGAGCAGAGTATGTATCGTATGTAGCCTACCGGTAATGTATGGCAATAGAAATATAGACAACAATGTTACACCAAGAACAGTAAATTATACGAGATAATAAACACCCTGAACAGATAGGACTTACTGTTTCTGCCACGACACGAAGTGCTACTGGAGCTGATGGTGAGGATGTGATGTTGTTGTGGGAGTGTTGTTGTGGCAGTGGGAACCTTCACACCACAACTATAGTTATTACTGTTTGGAAGGCAATGTGTCATCTCGGTACTATCCTCCTCCATGATAACTACAGTACTTGTGCAGCCGATGATGACGTGGTTGTATATCTCTTAATAGTAGGCTATAGTCTCTCTATGACCGACCAAACCTTATTTATACACTCGTCACACGGAGTATACAGTAGGCTACGTCGGTGATCAGTTGGAATCTTCATGTACCGGTATAGTTCAACCGTGCACATACACTAATAGTTTAGCCTGTCTGTGTGTTGGTGGTTCAAAGTTTAGGAAAGTTACAGTATTGGTTGGAAACGTAATTTATATATATAACTCCAGCTGCTGTAGACGTGTTGGTGGTGCTATGTTACGGCACCCTGTGATGTAAGAAAACTGGAGGTTAGCGAATCCTTCATATAATGCCACAAAACACCACCTATATCAAAGGAGCTTGTTTCGTGGCATAATCTAGGAGTAATCAGAAACCACAAAGTCTCATAATAGACTATCACAGGGTCCTTCAAGGAAACAGAGGTGTTCCGTGTGTCTCTGATCCGTCAACATATTATTATTCCTATACAAGACTTACCACTTCCATTATCCTACAAAGCCATTAGAATACACAGACAGTCATCTTCCACAACATTCATTATCACTAACACTACATCAAAGGGTGTTTCAAAGTAGCCTCGCCTTCCTCTCTATCTGTCTGTGGGTATGGAATGGGATAGGATAACGCCCACAGCTCTTCCTAGCCTAGCACGTATTGCTGTTGTTTTTTTAAGGAGAGAGGGGGGGGGGTGCTTAGTAGTGGACGCCTGAGAAATTGATTGATTGATAGATATTCACCGCAACTGCGAGATCATATGGCGCCCGAAAAAGAAGCTCATTAACAAAAGGTAACATGAAAAATAAAAGGAGAGTTGACCAGACACCTGCATGAGAGAAGTCAGAGAACAAAGAGTAAAGATCACCAAACAGAAGTGACTAGGCTATAGGCTAAGCGACAGCACAAGACCACAAAAACAATAACCATATATTAACCTATTCGAGTAGCCTATAGCCTAGTCTCTCTATATTTACGGAACATCCAAGTAGTAACGGGAATAGTTACGACAGTGTGTGGTGGTAATAGTAACTTTCATAATTCATTTCACTAACCATTACCAACAACCACTACCTACGTTAATTAATCATTCATCCATACGATCAACCACTACTTTAAACATTCATTCATTCCGTTAACCATCCATCCATCTCACCAACAACGTTAACGAACCATTCATCCACCTCACCAACCACTACCGTACGTTAAACATTCATCCATGCCATCAACCATTACGTTAACCATTCACTACCTTATCAACCACTACGTTAACCATTCATCCATGCCATCAGCCACTACGTTAAACATTCATCCATACCATCAACCAATACGTTAAACATTCATCCACCTCATCAACCACTCACTACGTTTAACATTCATCCTCCACTTCACCTTCCACTCGGGTAAAAATTTCAACCACTACTTCATCAACTACGTTAATATTTCTTCAAATCACTACCGACACTACTAAAATGTCTTCTTTGCCTCTTCAACCATTCATTAACGTCAAAGTTCTATCTCCATTCACTCCATCCAACCAACCTTTCCAATTAGTTAATGGGTTATGTTATCTAGGAGCTACAATATCTGAGCTAAGTCGTTCTTAAGTCTTAACACACACACTGTAATATATAGTGAGAACAATATTTTTTTAAATTCCATGTGGTGTTGGTATAGGCTACTCAAGGGAAAAGTTTAAGACGAGCCCCAGAAATGGACAACACAATTTTCCAAACTTTTTTTCATAATAATTCATTCCTTGTTTTATAGGTGTGACTGTGAATTTTTACTATATTGATACTCCCCCCCCCCTCTCCCAAGCTCCCACAAGAGGCTGTATGTATTAATGGGTAAAACAAGTTTATAACACATTAAATACTGTAGTTAATATTTATGTTCTGCTGGAGTCTAACGTTAGAGTTTAGTCTGACTTTACCTGACCAAACCTAACCTAATACTATACAGTAACTGGGTAAATACAGCTGGGAATTAATTAAACATGTTCAAAATTCACTGTCATACTGGGAATTTAAATCATTAAGCAAAAATAACCACCAACATAAATATGAATGACACTATTAATCACCTTCCTTTTCTGTGGCCCTTCTTAACAATTTCCATGGAGATTATTAGCTAGTTAACCAATTAATATTTTCTAATGCATTTATTTCAGTAGGTCGAGTCTTCACACACAACACTGACACTCAATAAACAGACCACCACGAATCCTCAAATTAAATAATAATAAGTAAAACAGTGAGGGCCAAAAAGAGTACACTAAGCGAATTTCAGTACACACTTCCTATAGCGAGTCGACGCACACCCACACTTGATAACGTCTAATTGAAAACTGAGACAGAAGTTAGTGAAGTATTGACTGTATGAGAAGTAACTGAGCTTTTTTTTTTTTTTCCTACTACTACTGAGTTTACTGATACCGATTTAACGAGTTTTATCCTGTCTCAAGTGTAAATTTTCGATGTATGTATGTAAGGTTTTGAGATTAGGGAATGTTAAGTGGTGATATTCGTGTACTCAATTCAATATGATCCTTTATCATTTAATTAACACGGAAATCTTCATGATAACACCACCACCACCACCAAATAGAAGAGGGATATATAGACTGACACTGTCTGACAGAGACAGACAGTCTGACACCATGGCTGTTATAGAGTTATCACTTTGTCTTTTCCGCCTCAAATAAAATGATACAGTGCCATATAATTATACACATTGCCATTTCAACTATTATTCTAACATTATCAGTACGTATATGTGCAACCCAAGTATAACATCTTAACTGATGATTGGGGAAAAAGGAATTAATGATAAATAATAGACTATTATATATCGTTACAATAACATTAACGTATTAGGCTATATGGCATCTCTCCTTGTGTTAGGATCTGAGAGTTGTGGAACACTTGACACTTCACACACACACGCACACACACACTCATACTCATACATACACACACACACACACACAAAGCCACTGACCACCACCACCATGTAAACACAATAATTTCCTCAGAATCTATACTTGCATATTAATGAGCCACGATATAAAAAAGTAATGTTAGTGGTGTGACTTATTACAGGACCAAAAACTTATGATACTTTGACTAATAAAAACTCGTTAAAACAGGGAATCCCACAAGCAGTAATGACACCTTTATGGCCATATCGTTCACTTAACACTATAATTATAAATATCAAACAACTGTATAATACCAAGTTATTTACATATGTCGATTATCTATTATACGTAGGAAAGGTGGTGGTAGTACACTGATGGTTAAATTTTCCCTTCCCTTCTTGTGCCTATTAAATATCATTAATCATTATATTCCCACTGAAACAGGGTTGTAAACTTGTAATATGGAAGGATGATCTATAGTCTATCATCCTTATAATCTGTCATCCTTATAGTCTATCATCCTTATAATCTGTCATCCTTATAGTCTGTCACCCTTATAGTCTGTCATCCTTGGTAATGTTCACCCGACCACCACAGCCTATACCAATCAAGATTATTTACTATTGTCTATTTTGATTTTAGAGGTGTGTATGTGTGTGTGTGTGTGTGTGTATGGTGAGGGTGGAAATTTCCGCTGTTTACGTTTGGAGGAAATGAAGTATGAATGACTTATATTATTGAACTGAATTAATACGGTGCTCATAAACAGACTATAGCACTATTTATTCTATGGGTTCGAAAAGTACAAACAAATATTGTAAATGTAGGCTACATATTGGAGAGTAGAAATTAAAATAACTATAAAGTACTGCCTGTTGTACAATTTTGCCATATTATTTAAATTAAATTTGTCATAATGTAAGATTTTGTATACATGTCATGGGTAAATTTTATGGCAAAATGCCTATAATGAATAGTACCTTCAATATCCGTAATGTTCTGAAACGTTGGAAAGTTTATATAATTATAATAAAATATAAACGTTTGCTCAGAACGAAACTTAAGAGAAAGCAAACGAAGTCTTCAGAGAAAACAATAGGAAAGAAAACGGGCGAAAGAACCTAGTCATAAAGAACGCCACCTTGGAATAGTTTAGAAAGGTGAACTAAAGTATACATAATGAATGTTCTTGAAAAATGGCATGGTTTATATACAATATTTGTTGAGCGTCAGTGTCAGAATACCACAAAACATGAACAAAAATACACACAAATACACACAAAGGAAAAAGTTACATAAATACAAACGGAATAAAATTAAAAATAAATTGGTGGTTGTTTTCTGATAAATACCAACTTATTATTATTATTATTATTATTAAAACAGACTAATACTGTAAAAATATGTTTGCTGTTCACCATTAGTAATATTATAATGTGTGTGTGTGTGTGTGTGTTCAAAGGAGTGTGAGGATATTATAATTTTCAAGAGATATGTTTGTGAGCGTATGGAATTGATATGTACGTACAGTGTATAATATTATGTATGTGAGGTCAGGTTAGTTTAGGTCAAGTCAGGTGTGTAACTCTGACTCACTCTCTCTATCTCGCTCTCTCTCTCTCTCTCACACACACACACACACCTACCGGAATTCTCTCTCTCTCTCTCTCTCTCACACACACACACACTCCCCAAACCGTGTTGAGATGGGAACGTTTGTGAATATGGTAAAGTTTAATCAAAACGTTTCCACCTCCATGCCAACATACCATACCTGTATGTATGTATGTGTATGTATGTATGTATGTATGTATGTCACCTTTGATCCCTACACACACACACACTCACTCTCTCTCTCTCTCTCTCTCTCTCTCTCTCTCTCTCTCTCTCTCTCTCTCTCTCTCTCTCTCTCTCTCTTCTTATTATTATTATTACACACACACTCTCTCTTTCTTCTTCTTATTATTATTATTACACATACACACATACACACACACACACACACACACACACTCTCTCTCTCTCTCTCTGACACACACACACACACACACACACTCACTCTCTCTCTCTGACACACACACACACACACACTCACTCTCTCTCTGACCCCTCTCTCTCTCTCTCTCTTGACACACACACACATGATATATACACACAACACACACACACACACACACACACACACACAAACACCTTTCTTATTCGTTCAAGTGTAAAATATGGAGAATCATAGTGACATTCTTATACTTTCATACCTTCTGGACATCTGTATATTATTATATTTATATTATATTCTACAAAATTTAATATATTTTGGTATTAAATGGGGGTGGGGGGGTAGGGGGTCAGGTTTAGGGGGGGGGGGGTGCGGGAGTAGGGGACAGACAGTGGTTCGAATCACAATTTTTGACCGCGAGTGAACATATATACAATGGAAGGTCTCTGATTTTTCCTATAACTATATACCAGAAAACAGCAGACATTCTATTATTATAAGTAACGTTGTGGTGTTTTGTTTTGTTTCGTGGGATAGTTTGTAGGAAGCAGTAGTTCTCCAAATTACTAAGAATAGGAGGAGGAGGAGGAGGAGGAAGGAGAAAAGTGTAAATGGAGGAAGTAGAGGTGGAGGAGGTAGCAGGAGAAAGAGGAGGAAGGAGGTCCATGGAAGGAAGAAGAGGAGGAAGGAGGCGGTGAAGGTGGAGAAGGAGAAGGAGGTGGAGGAGGAGGTGGTGTTTTGAGACTTCTTCCTCCTTGACTTTCAACAGCAGTGAAGGAGTTTAAGGGAAGCTGTGTGTGTGTTTATTGCCAGAGAGAGAGAGAGAGAGAATGAGTGTGTGTGTGTGTGTTTACTGCCAGAGAGAGAGAGAGAGAGAGAGAGAGAGAGAGAGAGAGAGGGAGAGAGAGTGTGTGAAGTCATGTAGTAGGGTTTCCTGACAGAGTTGTATTGGTGTTATATACTTTACAAACTTAACACCAAACTGCACTACTTCTCTCTCTCTCTCTCTCTCTCTCTCTCTCTCTCTCTCTCTCTCAATACCAAACTTTAGTAATTTAATAATTTATCTCTCTCTTTTTTTTCTCTCTCTCACACACACACATACACACGCGAACCCTACTCCCACACACAGGTAGTCTATATATATACACACACACATCATCTACAACAACAACAACAACAACAACAACAACAACAACAACAACAACAACAACAGCCAATAATATATCGACAATCCATAGAAACAACAAAACCGGATCAAACACACTCACACCTGATTACCTCAATACACACACACACACACACACACACACACACACACCGTAAAGAATAACCACCGGGGAGAGAGAGAGAGAGAGAGAGAGAGAGAGAGAGAGAGAGAGAGAGAGAGAGAGAGAGAGAGAGAGAGAGAGAGAGAGAGAGAGAGAGAGAGAGAGAATTCGCAAAAACAAAAATACTGAGGTTTGAAGAATGGAAGGGGTCGTGGGTGCATGGTAAGAAAAGGGAATTAATTAAGGGGGTGCGGGAATAGGGGGACAGGCTTGGGGAGGGGGGGGGTTAGAGGGGTATGGGAATAGGGGACAGGCTTTCTACCCCCACCCAACCCCCCCAAGCCTGTCGTTGTAGTAATTGGTTGTAATAATTGGTTCACTAGTTTGTCAAATGATTCGAAGCTTCAACAAGACCTGGATATAATAATTGGATTGGTATATTATTCTACTAGGCAATTTGTGGGAAGGGTGAGTGCCAACTAGTATATATTACCTGTGTGTGTGTGTGTGTGTGTGTAGCCTACCTGTGTGTGTGTGTGTGTGTGTGTGTGTGTAGCCTACCTGTTTGTGTGGGTGTAGCCTACCTGTGTGTGTGTGTGTAGCCTACCTGTGTGTGTGTGTGTGTGTGTGTGTAATAATAAGACGTTACATACACATATATTCCATTGAACCTTAAACACATACAACTATAAATGTTCTGACATGGAGTCTTTGTGGTTGGAAAGACAAAACACAACAATATTATTTTCACGGTCTATTTCTTCTTACCTACAATATATATAGTTTTCAGAAACACATAAACAGCCGAGTCAGTTTTTGTATAAGAAAAATGAAACGAAATTGATATTCGGTATATTTGCTTTCTCTCACTTTAAATAATAATAATAATAAAATAAATAACAATAAATAAAAGATAAAATATGATAATAATAATAATAATAATAATAATAATAATAATAATAATAATAAAATAAAAATATAATAATAATAATAATAATAATAAATAAAAGATAAAATATGATAATAATAATAATAATAATAATAATAATAATAATACAAATAACAATAATAATAATAATAATAATAATAAATAAAAGAAAAAATATAATAATAATAATAATCTATATATACGAAAGGAAGATTGTATTAAGGTTTTATTATGGTTTTATATAATTAATTAAGGGGGGGGGGGGAATAGGCGGACAAGCTTGGGGAGGGTTAGGGGGGTCGTTAGGTTTTTGGGGTGTGTGGGAATGTGGGGACAGGCTTGGGTGGGTGGGTTTAGGAGGGGTGCGGGAGTATAGGGGATAGGTTTTCTACCCACTCCAAAACATGTCCCTCTATACCCGCACCCCCCCCCCCCCAAGCCTGTCCCCCTATTCCCACCCCCAAAAGCCCCTCCGACTCTCCTTTACACATCCTCACAAACCTAATCTTTTGTACACATAAATACATTTGTTCGTGACGAGGTTAACTTTTGGTAAATATTGCGTAAATATTAGATGCATATTGTTTGGCTAATCCTGCTAACAAATAAATAAACATTCGCTCGTAGAACGAGGACTTGGCGAAAGTATGGCAAAATTCAGACCCCTTAATTTTCGACCTAATGCTCAAATCGCGAGTTTTAGAAATACAGCCATCGCTTAAATACCACCAGAAGCAGAAATGAACATAGCATGTTACAGAAAAAGGCTAATCAAAATCAGATCTCTACAACCGAAACTATTGCGGTTTTATCAATTTTCAGTTTTTTTTTATAATTTTGACCTTGATTTTTTACTTTTGAACTTGAAAAACAATAGGTGACCTAGAAATGTTGATGCCTACATGTGGTGAAAATGTCAGCAAAATTGGACAAGAATTGCGACCTGTAGACCGCGAAGCTACAGACATACACACAAACACACAAGACCACTGAGCAACATACTTGGCGAAATTTCGCCAAGTAATAAACACATAACACACACACACACATAAAATACATACATACCCTGGTGAAAACAATACCTTCACGCTATGTATGTATACCACCGCCTTGCTATAAGATAAACATATATACAAACATACATACAAACAAACAAACATAACACAAACACACACACACATAAAATACATACATACCCTGGTGAAAACAATACCTTCACGCTATGTATGTATACCACCGCCTTGCTATAAGATAAACATACATACAAACAAACAAACATAACACAAACACACACACACACACACACACATACATAGCCGGGTGAAAACAATACCTTGACGCGTTGCTATAAGATAAACATGTTTTTGCAGGTAGTAGCCTCCTCTGAATCCAATATGGCGACCACCACTGTTTTGTTGTGTATATTTTTAACGGGGGCTTATTTCTCTCTCTCTCTCCCCCTTCCTTTTCCTGGCTACGTGCTCTATTTTTTGGGAATTCTAATGTGTGTGTGTGTGTGTGTGTGTGTGTGTGTGTGTGTGTGTGTGTGTGTGTGTGTGTGGTTTTTGGGATGCTGTTGTGTGTGTGTGTGTGTGTGTGTGTGTGTGTGTGTGTGTGTGTGTGTGTGTGTGTGTGTGTTTGTTTGTTTGTATTTGGGGGGATGTTGTGTGTGTGTTTTGTAATGCTAATGTGTGTGTGTGTGTGTGTGTGTGTGTGTGTGTGTGTGTGTGTTATGTAATACTAACGTGTGTGTGTGTGTGTGTGTGTGTGTGTGTAATTCACCTACTCTTTTACTTTTTATATTTTTTGCATATATTATTAGAACGTTTTCTGGGAAGCATTTACCATATCATGTGTTGACTTCCCTCCCCCTTTCCCCCCTCCTACCCCCCCCCCCCTCTCCCCCCTCCTACCCCCCCCTTCCCTCTCCCCTCCCCCCCACACACACACATACATACACACACACACATGTACTTTATATTTAAGTCATACGCACACACAAGACAAAAAACACACAAACACACTTCCGACACACACACACACACACACTCCTTACCTCCCTTCCCCCTCTCCCCTCCCCCCCAAACACATACATACAGACAGACACATGTACTTTATATTTAAGTCATACGCACACACAAGACAAAAACCACACAAACACACTTCCGACACACACACACACACACACACACACACACACACACACACTTCCGACACACACACACACTTCCCACACACACACACACTATAGTAGAATAAAATATAGGAATACAGAAAGCTAAAAGGGCACCAAAAAAAAAAAAAAAAAAAAAAAAAAAAAAAAAAAATAATAATAATAATAATAATAATAATAAAAATTAATAATAAAAATATAATAATGATAAATAACAATTACCCCAATAATAATAATAATAATAATAATAAAAATTAATAATAAATATATAATAATGATAAATAACAATAACCCCAATAATAATAATGAAAATTAATAATAAAAATTAATAATAAAAATATAATAATGATAAATAACAATAACCCCAATAATAATAATAAAAATTAATAATAAAAATATAATAATGATAAATAACAATAACCCCAATAATAATAATAATAATAATAAAAATAATAAGAGTGTTATATGAGTTAGGAATATATAGTATAAATAAGACGAGTGAGTGAGTGAGTGTGTTTGTGAGTGTGTGAGTGAGTGAGTGAGTGTGAAGACTAGTGAGTGAGTGTGTGAGTGTGTGAGTGAGTGAGTGAGTGTGAAGACTAGTGAGTGAGTGTGTGAGTGTGTGAGTGAGTGAGTGAGTGTGAAGACTAGTGAGTGAGTGTGTGAGTGTGTGAGTGAGTGAGTGAGTGAGTGTGTGACTAAGTGAGTGAGTGAGTGTGTAACTGAGTGAGTGGGAAAACGAGTGAGTGAGTATGTGTGTGTGTGTGTTTGTGAGTGAGTGGGAAAACGAGTGAGTGAGTATGTGTGTGTGGGAAGACGAGTGTGTGTGTGTGTGTGTGTGTGTGTGTGTGTGTGTGTTTGATGTTTTTGAGGTGGGGGGCCGTCCCTAATTTTCCTGTGTGGTGCCTCCAATATGTCACTCTCTCTCTCTCTCTCTCTCTCTCTCTCTCTCTCTCTCTCTCTCTCTCTCTCTACGTGTGTGATATGTGTTTATTTACTGTATGTGTCATTGCTCTCTCTCTCTCTCTCTCTCTCTCTCTCTCTCTCTCTCTCTCTCTCTCTCTCTCTCTACGTGTGTGATATGTGTTTATTTACTGTATGTATCATTGCTCTCTCTCTCTCTCTCTCTCTCTCTCTCTCTCTACGTGTGTGATATGTGTTTATTTACTGTATGTGTCATTGCTCTCTCTCTCTCTCTCTCTCTCTCTCTCTCATAAGTACGTCAATATCTCTTTCTATTTCTTTCTCTTCTTTCCATTTGTTTATCTTTATCTCTGTCTGTTTCTCAATTACTATCTATTTCTGTTTACATTCGTATGGCTGTCAAATACAAAAACAACAACAACAAAACACATACACACACACACACACACACATACATACACACACACACACCTATAAACCTATATAAATCTAAACATACATAGGTTAGCAATTGGTAATCTATATATATATATAAAACACTCAGTCTGTCTGTCTGTGTGTCTGCTTAGCCGCTATGCACGGCCGCATCGTTTTTACCTAGAGTAAAAAGTAATACGTCATTTTGCTCGGTGAAGCCAGGGAAGCGTCCTCAGTCTACAATGTTTTTTAAATGACCAATGGGGGGGGGGGTTCGATCTCAGTACCCCTGCAGCCCAAGCCGAAGGCTGTTATTTAGCCTTAACCGAAAGATCCCAGGTTCGAATCCCTGATACAATTTTTAAAAATTATTTTGTTGACAAATGATACACCATTCTGACCGGTGAAGTCCCGGGAATGTCCTCGGTCTAATTTTATTTTTGGTGGATATGTGTTTCTTGAATTATCAGCTTAAGATAACCAAACATTTATGGCTTTCTCAACATAGACTCTATGGTCTCAAGCATCAAGGATACAGGCAGGCCTGGCTTGCACACAAAATGTCTGTGTCTGTGTACAGTACCTTCCCTTACAGCTAATGATAGAATGAAGGAACCGATGTTCCTTCTCATTTAATATATTTATATACTTGCATCAACAAAGAAAGGATGATCCCAGATCATGGTGCAAAAACACCAACCACGATGACCTGACGCTAAGCCTATAGACCTACACCTGATTTAGTATCTGTCAGTTCAGGTTGTCCATTCATACATTCATTGAGGCATATTGTACACTTCTCTGTAAACATTCCCACCTTCTCTTTGTTATCAACCATATAAAGCTCTACTTATACAAGAGTTAAACTATGTTACACATATTATGTGTGCAGTGTGTGTGTGTGTGTGTGTGTGTGTGATACAGTTTATTCTATCTCTCCTTGGAGGATTAATCCTTCTAATATCACTTGTGTTCTGCCTGTGACCAAGACTAGAGACAAGAAATGGAAGCTTCTTTCGCCAGTTTATGTGGAATTGACTATATATACCATCCCTATTTTTTATTTTTTATTTTTTCTATTTTTGTATACCATCCCTATCTCTCTACACACACCACCACACACACCACCACCACAACACCACAACTACCACCATTGACCACTACCATCCTTCACCATCACCATCACCACCACCAATTCTACCACTATTATTCTCTCACCATCACCACAACACCACAACTACCACCATTACCACTACCATCATCCCTCACACACCTATCCACCACCACCACCACCCCATCCCTCCCTAACAACATACACACATCCCTAACAACGGGAAAACATCGCATACCAAGCGTGAAATCCAACCTTTGTGCCAAACAAGGACATACATACACAGTTGGATTCTCACACACCGTTTGATTTTATAACACAGAAATATTAGATTTTCATTTTTTTTATTTATTTTTTCATATAACTAGTCAGTCAGTCAGTTAGTTTGTTTGTTATTTAGTTATTCAGTTAGTTAGTTAGTCAGTCAGTTAGTTAGTTAGTTAGTTAGTTAGTTAGTCAGTCAGTTAGTTAGTTAGTCAGTTAGTTAGTTAGTTAGTTAGTTAGTTAGTTAGTCAGTTAGTTAGTTAGTCAGTTAGTTAGTCAGTCAGTCAGTCAGTTAGTTAGTTAGTTAGTTAGTTAGTCAGTTAGTTAGTTAGTCAGTTAGTTAGTTAGTTAGTTAGTCAGTCAATCACTGTTTTATTTTACAACACAGAAACATTAGAATATATATTTTGTTCATATAATTAGTCAGTCAGTCAGTCAGTCAGTCAGTCAGTCACAGTTTTATTTACTGTAAAACATAAAAAAACATTGACTGACTACTGTAACTATAAGAGAAAAAAAATCCAATGTATTCTAAAATATTCTAAAATGTGTTCTAAAATAAAAAAAAAATTGTACCTGACTGACTGACTGATATAACCAACAACAAAAAACATCTTCCCTAAATCTAAAACATCTATATAATTCCATAACAGATTTTGAAACTCAACTTACATAATTATAGTGGTGTAATCTTGGACACTGAGGAAATAATAATAATAATAAAAAAAATCTTAGTACATAAATAAATAAATAAAATAAATAAGATAAATAAAAACTCGATCAAACTTTCCACATGCATGAAAAAATTTAACCTACCCACCTCTCTCTCTCTCTCTCTCTCTCTCTCTCTCCTCTCTCTCTCTCTCTCTCTCTCTCTCTCTCTCCATTATTTTTTTGTTAATCTATTTTTTTTCTTTGTAATGAATTCGATGTAAGGTAATTGGAGGGAACGTTTGTGTGTGTGTGTATGTGGGGGGGGGGACAAGTGTGTGTGTGTGTGTGTGTGTGTGTGTGTGTGTGTGTGTGTGTGTGTGTGTGTGTACAGTTCAGGACACTAGTTTCGATACATGTCATCACGTTAACTCAATGCGAGAGAGAGAGAAAAATAAATGCTATGTAGGTATGTAAGAGAGCGAGAGAAAATCCTATGTATTTATGAGAGAGAGAGAGACAGAGAGAGAAAGAGAGAGAATGTAATATACTGTACGTAGGAGAGAGAGAGAGAGAGAGAGAGAGAGAGAGAGAGAGAGAGAGAGAGAGAGAGAATATATGTTATGTACTGTACGTATGTGTGTGTGTGTGTGTGTGAGAGAGACAGAGAGAGAGAGAGAAAGAAAAAGAGAGAGGTTTAGATACATGTCATCACTTTAAGTCAATAAAAAAGATAAGAGAGAGAGATAGAGAGATAGTTACACAATATTTTAATTATATGTAATGTATTAACGTAAGCTTTGAAACAAGTACTTTCCATTATGAAGCACTTACTTTATTATATAGGTGTGTATTCTCTCTCTCTCTCTCTCTCTCTCTCTCTCTTTCTCTCTCTCTCTCTCTCTCTCTCTCTCTCTTTTACATATATACAAACTATTACAAAGCATATTCTCTCTCTCTCTCTCTCTCTCTCTCTCTCTCTCTCTCTCTCTTTCTTACATATATACAAACTATTACAAAGCATATTCTCTCTCTCTCTCTCTCTCTCTCTCTCTCTTCTCTCTCTCTCTCTCTCTCTTTCTTACATATATACAAACTATTACAAAGAATATTCTCTCTCTCTCTCTCTCTCTCTCTTACGTACAGTACATACATATTCTCTCTCTCTCTCTCTCTCTCTCTCTCTCTCAAACACAGCCTACATACTCTAAAATATACATAAGAAAATTCTATCACTCATTTTATCCTTCATACCATCATAGCAATAACTCACAGAAAATAAACACATTCCAAAATATACTGAAAAATTATAGTGAATGTTTTTTGGATAATTAAAGAAATCCACATTGAGGGGGTGCAGGAATAGGGGGACAGGCTTGGGGGTGGGTAGTAGGGGGACAAGCTTGGGGGGGT